>JAGFNQ010005624.1:24409-98808 GCA_024364735.1 Boesenbergia rotunda | reverse complement strand
TAGCGAAGGGCTGCTAGGCACCTGGCGAAGAGCTGCCAGGAAACAAAAAGTCCTAGCGAAGGGCTGCTAGGCACCTGGCGAAGAGCTGCCAGGAAACAAAGTCCTAGCGAAGGGCTGCTAGGCACCTGGCGAAGGGCAGCCAGGAAACAAAGTCCTAGCAAAGGGCTGTTAGGCACCTGGGCGAAGGGAAATGCCAGGATACAAAGCCCTAGCGAAGGACTGCTAGGCGCCAGGCGAAGAACAGCTTGGGACAAAGCCCTAGCGAAAGAATGCTAGGCACCGGGCGAAGGACAGCTCGGTATCCAAGACCTGGCAAAGGACCGCCAGGCAAAAGTCCAACCAAAGGAGCGGTTGGCATCAGGTACATTCTCCCGAGAGGAGTAGGTGAGGACGCGTTCCCCGTCGAGGGAACAGTAGGCGTTGGTTCGACCTAGGGTTCCATTTTGGAGGCCCAAAGTCAGAACCAAGATAGCTAAGGCTGTATAAACTAATATTTTATTGGTTTATTGTGTTTTGGACTAACCCTGGATGCAGGACCGAAGGAACGAGTGTCTGCAGCTCAGAGAGCCTCAAAGGAACGAGGCAACAGCTGACCAGGGCGCCCGGAGTGTCCCGGGCGCCCCCAAGGTAATCACAAAACACAAGAAAGCAAAGCAAGCTTCGACAGCTCAACTCCCGGGTGCCGCCGTGCTCCCGGGCGCCCCCACTGCTCCCGGGCGCCCCGAGCGCTCCAGGCGCCCCCAATGCAAGTCAACACAGCCGAAGCTAGCGAAGCCAAAGGATAAGACTTGACCCGGTCAATCCGGGCGCCCCCAGCGTTTCGGGCACCCCGGTTAAGATGTGATCTTGAGTTTGAAGGGATCAGACGTTGATCGAGCGATATGGGGATCGACCGACACGTGGGGGGCACCCCCGACGTCCCGGGCGCCCCCAGGCCCTATATAAAGGGCCCTCGACCCCAAGGCTCAAGCAACACTTTCAATCAACGCTTCTACGCTCTTCTGCTCTCGCGCCTCGCTCCGGAAACCTCCCAACTCGAGCCGACGACGTCCCGCTGCTCCGAAAAAGACAACCTACATCGGACGTCGGTAAAAGAAGAGTTTTCTTTTTATTTGTTATGTTTACTGTGCTATATTTCTAACTCAAAACTGTAAACTGGTTTTTGCGCCTCATATAGAATTGCCCAAAGTAAACGATCAACGATCATGGGCCTTGGAGTAGGAGTCGACCTAGGCTCCGAATCAAGTAAAAGATTACTGTGTTTGCATTGTGTGTTTTAATTTCCGCTGCATAATTTCTCTATCTGTTAAATCCGAACGATTTCCGATATTCACCCCCCCTCTATCGGTTCTCTCGATCCAACAAGTGGTATCAGACCGGGGTAGTTCAAACTTGGTGCAACCACCAGTTTGAAAGTTTTTCGGATTTACAAAATTTTTAATCTAATTTCTTTGCTTTCTAGTTAATCAACACCACTCGATCTTTTTTCGCCTTTTTCAATTTTGAATTCTTATTTTTTCACCATAAATCAAAATTGATAAAACGAACAATTCTTGAAAATTTGTCATAAATTTTTTTTATTATTATTTTAATATTTTTCTCGAAATTCGTGCTACTTTAATTCGAGCAAAAATTTTTTTTCTAACATTAAATTCTTACTTTGTCATTATTAATCAGAATTGATAAAATCAACATTTTCAAAAATTTATCATAAATTATTTTTATTATTTTATTATTATTCTGCCTCGAAAGTCGTGCAATATTTTTTTTGAGCTATTTTTTTCCTTCTCCCGCACTACTAATCCAAGACCAAGTCTTGGTACATTTCTGTTATTTCTTTTGTGTGCAAGGATTATTTTTAATGGCCAATCAAGAATGGAATAGCGTTCGTCCACCGCTCTTCTCTGGTGAAAATTTCAACTCCTGGAGAAGTCAAATGGAATCCCACCTGAAGGCTAACATGGATTTATGGTCGATAATCCAAACGGGGTTCAGATTCCCCACGGAAGATGGAACATCGATTGCTTGGGACAAATTGGACGAACCAACTCTGAGGAAGATCGAGACTGATGCTAAGGCAACCGTAATCATACAATGCGGTCTAACCAACGAGCAACTCAAGCTAGTCGGTTCATTTGGATGTGCTAAAGAGATGTGGGAGAAGCTACTCAATCTACACGAAGAGAGCTCCGATATTAAGATCTTAGAAGATTTTGCATTTTCGACTCAAGCACAAGTAGCTGAGACAGACTCGACACCCGACATCGAAATCGAACCAAAGTCAGACGACGAGTTTTCTGAGACAAAATCGGTAACTAATTTTGAATCATTTTTTGAATTAAGGTTAAATAATCAAGCTGATACTGCAATGGTCGAGGAAGGTATAGTTTTTATTGTAGGGAAAACTCCAAGAGAACTGCAAAAGAGGCCTCAACCAGTACCTGAGTTCAACTTAGTCTCAGAATCTGACGACGAAGAAGGGGATCATCGGAAGCTGGTCTGGATGGCTCACGACCACTACAAAATGCCGAAAGAACAATCAAACAAAAGAAAGATGGCTAAAATCAAGGGGGAGACCTCCATAAAGAAATTAAGAGGTAAATTTACAGTATTTGAAAATCCATTATTTACCTTGAATAATATGATTGAATCTTATAAATTAGTTAAGGCTAATATGTTAGAAAACTTAATTCACAACCATGCTGATTTTAAAAAACCAGAGTTTTATTTCGATTATGATGTAACTTAGATCATTTTTTTTCTTGTCTGCTTTAATTATATGTTTCTTTTTATTTTTATTTTTTTGCTTAAAATTAGTTTAAGGACTAAAACGGTTTAACTGAAATTTGAACAATATAGTATTGGGTGGAGGTGAGATGATAGTACATTAGGGAAGCCTTTTCTAATAAGGTCAAGTATACACTACTTGGTCTCTTTAGGCTGGTGAAACTAGCTGAAGCTACCGATCCATGACCCAAACTAGTTAGACCAGAATTTACCAAAAAGTAATTTTGAAGATGAAATTTCACTAAAAGGCTTTGTCTAGGAAAGGGTTGATGATCCAATAAGGCTACGGCCAAAGAAGGCCTTGTGCCTCGCCAAGACCTGGAAGTCAATTTTTGAAATTCAAATTCAATTTACTCTTTGTTAAATTCGAATCTAACACAAATTTTCAATTAATTTTATATTCAAATATCTCTTTTCAAAATAAATTTAAATTGGGTTTAAAAAAAATTAATTTAACTTTTCAAAATTAATCATGGCCTTTTCAAAATAAATCTTTCTATTAAAATATGCATCTCACAAAACAGTTAAGGATATCCTATTTTGTCACTTAGAAATGGGTGAGATGCTTAGGACCTAAAAGTTGAGTCCAACCCAACCAACTAATTCAAATTAATCAAACTAAAATTAATTCAATTAAATCAAAATTAAATCTTAATTAAATCAATTAAATTTAATTAAATCTTAATTAAATCAATTAAATTCAATCAAATTCAAAATAATTCAAAATAACTCAATTAATTCTTCTTAATTATTCTTAATTAATTATTCTCAAAATTCAATTTAATTATTGTCAATCATTTATCTTCAAAATTAAAATATTTGTCTCACACAACCCATATGGTTAACATGTTTGACTACGTAGAACTGGGTGAAACATCTAGGACCTAAAAGCATAAATCATTATCCTTTCAAATAAAAAATATTTTCAAAAGGTATTCAAAATTATCTCTATTTTTCAAATTAATTCAGTTTACTGTATATTGAATTTCATGTTAAATATCACAATAGACTCATTTTGAATAGAATCTAGGGCTTGTTTGATTTAGTTATTACTTGGTCAACATAGTCAACCCTAGTCAACATAGTCAAACCTGGTCAACACTGAAATCCCTTAAGGAACTTGGATAAAAGTAAGATTGTGTCGGATACAGGGGGAGTTCTTCTTAATCTTTTTCGAAAAATTCAGATTTTTCAAAAACTTTATGCTCTAAAACTTATTATCATCTCAAAATAAAGGTTTTCAAAAGTTGATTCAAAACCCCTCGTATATTACTATCTCTTTGAAAAATTATCATCATAATTTTCAAAAATTGTGCTTTATAAAAATCTTTATCATTTCAAAATGTTTTTCGAAAATGGGGCTTATGCTTTAAAATTATCTTATTTCAAATTGAATTTTCTAAAATAATATTACCATGCTATTATTCAAAACTATTCTTTTGATTTTAGTAAACCCCAAAGACACAGAGGAAGGTCCACCTCATGATCTACAAGGACTCCGAGGATGTGTCAAATTTAGGGGAAGTCTAAACCAAAAGAAATTATTTCTCACAAGTACTTTCTTTGCCAATTATTTTTGAAATTATAAAATAATTCTTTTGATCTGAACTGAACCCTAAGAAATCAGAGGAAGAATACTTGTGGTCAACAAGCTTCCAAGGACTGTATCAAGTTTAGGGGGAGGTCAAATTAAAAGAGTTATTAAACATTTCTAAATAATATGTTTCCATACACTATATTTTCAAAATTGTGTCGAAAACAAGTAATTTGTCTTACAAAATATTAATATTTTAAAATATTTTTGTGGCTTATAAAATCCTTTTAGAATACTTTCGAAAATAATGCGTACTTGACTTTGGAAAATTTTCTAGGACACTTAGGGAAATATCCTTGTAGTTAACAAGGTTTCCTAGGATTAGAAACCAAGTCAAAGTATTATGTTGAAATTTTTAATCTTTCACAAAAGTACTTATACTTTTCAAAAATGCATAATATTTTTCAAAAGTACTTATATTTTTCAAAATATGCATAACATCTTTCAAAAGTACTATTATATAATGTTTTCAAAAAGGTACTAATACTCTTCAAGGCAACAGTATTCTAAGTGTGTGAATCTTCTAAAGACTTGCCTACAAATACAAAAATTGTTTTTCAAATTGTACAATACTTTTCAAAGTGGAGTTTTGTTGGTACAATTTAAGCTTTTTGCTATGGTTTCAAGAATTATACTAAGTATTTTTATGTTTTCAAAACTCATAGGCTCTGATACACAAACTTTTTCTTAAAACTTATTTCAAAATATATTTCTTTATTGATATATATCCAAGGAGGAGAGTAGAAAAAGTGTGAAATTAGAAATTAAATTCTTCCTTAAACTTTTTCTTCTTTTTTCAAAGAAAGTTTATCTTAGAAATGGTCTAAAACATAAGGAGAAGAATCTCACATTAAGGGGGAGAGAAAGGAAATTTTTTTTACAAAAAGTGCTTCAAAAATTTCTAAGTATTTCTAAGGGTTTCAAATTTTTTTTAAGTGCATGTTTTTTTTCTAAGTAAAATTTTTCTTAGTAAACAAAATTTGTCTGAGCAAAATCTTTTTGAAAATTTTGACAAATGTTTCTAAGTAAAGTTTTTTTGGTGAAAAACCTGTCTAGAAAATTCTTAAAATTTTTTTTCAAAATACACAAAGTATTTCCAAGTAAATTCTTCTAAGTATGCAAATTCTTTTAAAACAAACTTTTTCCCAATTCTCAAAGTTGAACCTTTTTTGGGGAAATTTGGCTTCAAAATTTTGCCTAAGTAAAAATCTTTTTGCAAAGCCTTGTAAGTAAAAGTTTTTAACAAAATTTAGGTTTGCAAGACTTTTTAAAATTTTACCTTCTTCACCCATATTTGTTTTTGATATATGTCAAAGGGGGAGGAAAGGTCAAAGTTAAGTATTTTATAACACAAGTATTCAGGGTTTAGGGGGAGCATGAGAAATAAAGGATTTTTTTTCATAATCTTACCTTATGTTATTAACTGTTATAAAGTTTTTACTTAACGTTGAATTGTGTAAAATTGCTATACTTCATTATGTTCTTTGTCACGCCCCGAGACCCAGGAGCCGCTGTTCCAATATAAAATCGGACAGCACCTCCCCTGTCCGGCAGACAATTTACACATACATACAACCTATATAACAATCCACGCAATATATATTTGGCCTCAGGCCTCCAAAATAGATAAACACAATATAAAAACATAAGACAACAAAGTAAATCATACCTGACTGCGGACCGGTCCGACTTACGACGAAACAACCAATACACAAAAGCCCTTTAGGGCACACGACACATAGGACATATACAAATCGCTAAACGGAAAATAAAACAATGCACTAACAAGTACAAAACAAAATCCTACTGTCGCGATGGGTAGGGACTGGCTGCTGGGCTCTTCTGGCGACTCCAAGTATCTCAACCTGAAATAAAAACATATATGGCAACGGGGTGAGTCCATAACTCAGCGAATACCCAACAGATATGCGTAGAAAGTTATAATAACAATAGGAGTCTACGCTGATACAGTCTCATATGAACAATAGGGAAAGACAAGTACTGAAGATACTGAGGTAGATACATACCTGAATCCATCTAACCTGTACAGAGGGTAAGAAATACCAGTGGTATACCAATAGACATATAATCACAGATAACAGGTCTCCAGAATATGCAATGTCAAACAAGTGCAGCAAATAAGTGCAGCAACCAATGCACGATGCAAAGTATGCACATGGTGCAATGACATGTGTCACCCCTGACACCAGACGGATCATCGTACACCTGTCATAGGGACGTCTGAACGGGTAGGGCTCTGACAACTGTACACCCTGCCATCACTGCTCCTGAGTGACCGGGTAGACAGGATGCTGGCGAGGGACCACCCCTCTACCCCAAGCAATGGGGGAGCTCCGCTCTCATCTCCTCGTGGCTCAGTACGAGAAGGGACCCCTGGCTGCTACCACGCCCGTACTCACCCTCCTCATAGTGGCCGAACGGAGCAATACAGGGCAAATGCACACATCTACGGTATCCACTAACCCATGAGTGGCCGTGTGTGCATGTCATGTACCGGAAGACGATTAGGCTCAACCACAAGGGAGTCGCTGATCGCCGGCATGCAACAGTGCAAGGATGGTGTATGATAGATACACATACCTCCCTCCCAAGTCCTCAGTATACTAAGTCTCAGTCTGAAATCCTATAACAGGAAATACAGGTAACCTACAAGGTATACTGGCCTGAAACTACAGATCTCTCAAGGTCAAGTGCAAGAGGTACATCCCGATATCTAAGCATATATACAGATATGACAATACCAGAGACTGTATGGAACTAACTGCATAATAACTCAGGGATAACTAACAAGTATCCAGGACAGGCATAATAACTCAGGGATAACTAACAAGTATCCAGAACAGGCATAATAACTCAGGGATAACTAACAAGTATCCAGAACAGGCATAATAAACAGAGATAGCGTATGATCTTACTGTTATCTATAACAGTCTATGCATAACAAGATGACAATATCATAAAGATAGGTCAAAGGGTACCCGCCTCCAAAGAGAGGTGCTCGTATCAGAAGAGATCTCCTATCCAAAAGTCCGAAAGCAAGTCAGTGTCCTGTAGCAAAGACATAATGTTTAGCTACAATAATATATAAATTATAGCTAAACGAGTTATCTCGATTATTAGGATCGTCCTAATTATCCCGTTTCATTTAATTAAACTCAATTAAATGATTAGTCCTTAATTACTCCAATCTACCAAGATTAAATTCAGGTTAGGTTTCCGAATCCCAAATTATCAAGTTTAGGTTATTAGATTTAAATCTCAAATTAATTCTAATCCATAACCTAACCAACAGCTCACCCAACACATTATGGTGACTATAATCTCAATGGTTTTAATTCTAGATCATCACCCTTCAAATTGGAAACCAATGTCAACTCACAGTACTGATCACAAGGAGAAGAACAACCGTATAATCCAATCCAACTACCGAAAGAACAGAACCAAATAAGAACAACAAACTCAAAGTATGATCACACGAAGTACCATCCAACTCTAAACTGAATCTCCATTGAGAGCTATAATTCAATCCCTATACCAACATCCATGTAATTAGTATCAATTTCATCAACAATTCGATTCAATCAAAATACAAAATCAATTCAATCAGAACACTAACAGAACCCATCATCCATGCAAAGTCTCTACACACGAACCTGAAACCCAACGCCAGTATGAAATCTCACGACTGCGATCACACCACAAGATTAGAGATTAATCTGCAAACTAAATCTGTAAGATATAATCAAATCCAAAAATAAAATCTCCAATAAGAAACTGAGATCAGATTCAAAATATCAATTTATCCTTGTTGATCTAAGTTAAACTAATATCAAATTATCCAGGAACATCCCACACCAAGACTCACAGCAACATTCACAACACAAGGCTTACCATTCAAGCTAACTAAACTAAGTGGTTCTCCATTGACACACGGCAAGTATCAAAACCACAATCAACACTAAACTTCAAGCGCTCATGGCCTTAGCATCTCATCCCAATTGAAGTTCAACCACTTCTACAAATCAAAAGCCATCTCTCTGATCGCATAACCCAAAACCACACAATTACCTCCAGAGCACTGTTTAGAAAGAACAATCCAATTAAATCCCATCACCCACCAATCTGCTAGACAAAACATCAACTGATGAATACCAAAATTTGATCTATAACATCACGATTAACATTGATCCATACTCATCCAATTGAAATTGTAGCCTATCTCTAAACCAATCCAAAAATGAAACACCAGTTCATGCTCAGGAACCACTCACGGCAGTTCCAAATCAAAACCTAGGTAGAATAGCATGATAGCAAATCTCAAGAACAAAACCAACGAAGCATCCAGACAAAATCATCCTTACCTGATCAGTAGCCGACAGCCACCTCTGCTCAGAATCAGTCGACACCCCACTAGAGGAAGGAGATTAGCTAATATCAATTCCTTTGCTTCGATCAAAATCTGATCGAATTGGTTGCAACCCAATCCCTGCTAGAGTAGCTACGGCAAATCAACATTCAATCTTCAATTGGAGTCAACACAACCTAGAAATCCTAGATCTAACCACTCACCTGTTCGAGGCTAGAGGGAGAGATCGACCGTTCGGTTGCTTGGCTGTGGCGATTGAAGAGTCGGCGCCGCGGCTAGGGTTCGCGAAGAAGAGATGAGGAGGAAGGGCTCCTCTTGCCGCTAGGTCACGCGAAGGGAGAAAAACAGTTGGGCGTGGTCTGTGGCTGGGGTACGTGAGAAGGGAAGAAGAAGAGGTCGGCGTCGTAGTCTTCCCCTGCGGCTAGGACACGAGGGGAGGCAGTCGGCGCGTCGGGCTGCTAGGGCACGCGAGAGAGAGTGGGAGAAGAGAAAGGAGTCGGCGCCTGCTGTCTTGGCTGCAGCCGAGAGCTTTAATACAAAGGGGTCATTTTGCAAAAAGCCCCCTCACATTCCTCAATTCACATTAAAACCTTAGGGTTAATGTTTTAACCATTTAACCTTCTCTTTTATTACAATCTACCTCAAGTAATTTCTAGGATTAATTTATTTATACTCTTGATAACTCTAAATCTTCCAATAAAATTTCCAAAAATTTATTTTACAGGATTTTTAATTTGTCGTATTTTACATTCTCCTCCACTAATAAAAATTTGGTCCTCCAAATTTCGTCATTCCTTATACGACACACACTAACAACTAAACATGTCTGTACTCCTCATGTTTATACTCCTCATGAGTACCCACTTCGTCTGATACCCTTAAGTTACACTGCTACGAGCCAACTGGAGTTATCAATCCAGAGGTTATCATCCGATAACCAAGTACACCAGAACAACCATTCAATCATCACAACTGTCCAGGGCACTCAATCCTAAGATTACTCACGCCAAGTCTTACTCTGATCCTCGAACGTAAAACGTTCAAATTCATGAATATCACCCAAGCATTCTCAAGTTAATAACATCCTCCCAAGCATCACAAGTCATATATATATGTATATCTATAGCCTCCAATAAACCGTCAACAGATAACATTTAATTTAGAGAGTGTGTCAATATGTCGTAGCATATGCTGCTATCAATAACAGACTTCCTAATTATCAACCACCGAAAGATCACTTATCCACCCAATGATCCCACAAAAAGCTACATATCCGGTATGTCCATATCCACTAACAGAATCCTCAAAATACAATATATTATAGCGTTTTGTCAATCTCAATCCACCTCTCAACACCAATGAGAAAGTCCACAGTGATAACAACCTTATCATATGGTGAACTAATAATCCACGATGGGGATATAATAACCGAAATTCAATGGACATCTTTGACCTCCTGATTAATGTCCAATATTTCACCGACAGGTAAAGATACAGCTAACTCCACATTCTCCGCACCCTAACGGGTCATACATCCTGATGCACCTTCGAGATTATTCAACCATACACACCCAATCTATGAGTCAAGATCCCTCATAAAATAGCGTAGCAATTAGCGAGTCACACCGATCGTTGACTCGTAATCCAATACAGTCCAATTCCTCCACTCCATGGTCAAAACCCTCTAAAGTCCTACTGCATAACAAGGAGCTAGAGACATGTTATCTCTTAAGAGTATCTCAACATACTCATGAAACAATTCCTTTATTTTCCCACAGGTTGCCCTTGATATCATCTTACCAGAGGTGACCTAATCTTGTACGTGATTTGCCTCCGCGCAAATCATAAGTCCGTAAATACCTTCTTGGTTATTTAGACCAAGCAAAAGCAGTCACCCATAAATGTCAAGCAACTAGCTTCACACTTTTCCGTATTAGCTCAAATCACCCATCAACATGTACTTTCTAGGTCAACAATCAAGTACAAGTGATCCATGGTCAAAGCCCCCAAGGAACAGAATGTATCGATCCTCTACTAATCGTAATAATATGTAGCCAATGCTACCCTACTACATCAATGCAAATCATGTACTCAAGACATGACATCTAGCTTATCTGTCCAGATATACACAACACAAGAAAACTTGCAGCTCCATAAGCTAAAGTGTATTGATCCAATAATCATACCTAAATATACAGGAATGATAACCTTATCCAGTAACATGTGAGAACTACTAACCATAGCTAAATATACAGGTATAGTAACATGATCCAATGACATGTGAGAATTTTCTAACCAATACCTAAATAGGATAAGGGATACAAAAGATTAGGAGAAATACCTGTCGCCTGAAGAAGTCCCATCGCCAAGTCCCAAACAACCACATCGATAAAACTACTCCGAACAAATCCGGAAAGACTCGTAAAACAAGTAGGCATCGCAAACCTACGTTCTGATACCAAAATAAATTGGTATCAGATAGACACCGAAAATCCACAAGTCCCGAGGGTATCCGAAACCTGGCTCTGATACCAAAATAAATTGTCACGCCCCGAGACCCAGGAGCCGCTGTTCCAATATAAAATCGGACAGCACCTCCCCTGTCCGGCAGACAATTTACACATACATACAACCTATATAACAATCCACGCAATATATATTTGGCCTCAGGCCTCCAAAATAGATAAACACAATATAAAAACATAAGACAACAAAGTAAATCATACCTGACTGCGGACCGGTCCGACTTACGACGAAACAACCAATACACAAAAGCCCTTTAGGGCACACGACACATAGGACATATACAAATCGCTAAACGGAAAATAAAACAATGCACTAACAAGTACAAAACAAAATCCTACGGTCGCGATGGGTAGGGACTGGCTGCTGGGCTCTTCTGGCGACTCCAAGTATCTCAACCTGAAATAAAAACATATATGGCAACGGGGTGAGTCCATAACTCAGCGAATACCCAACAGATATGCGTAGAAAGTTATAATAACAATAGGAGTCTACGCTGATACAGTCTCATATGAACAATAGGGAAAGACAAGTACTGAAGATACTGAGGTAGATACATACCTGAATCCATCTAACCTGTACAGAGGGTAAGAAATACCAGTGGTATACCAATAGACATATAATCACAGATAACAGGTCTCCAGAATATGCAATGTCAAACAAGTGCAGCAAATAAGTGCAGCAACCAATGCACGATGCAAAGTATGCACATGGTGCAATGACATGTGTCACCCCTGACACCAGACAGATCATCGTACACCTGTCATAGGGACGTCTGAACGGGTAGGGCTCTGACAACTGTACACCCTGCCATCACTGCTCCTGAGTGACCGGGTAGACAGGATGCTGGCGAGGGACCACCCCTCTACCCCAAGCAATGGGGGAGCTCCGCTCTCATCTCCTCGTGGCTCAGTACGAGAAGGGACCCCTGGCTGCTACCACGCCCGTACTCACCCTCCTCATAGTGGCCGAACGGAGCAATACAGGGCAAATGCACACATCTACGGTATCCACTAACCCATGAGTGGCCGTGTGTGCATGTCATGTACCGGAAGACGATTAGGCTCAACCACAAGGGAGTCGCTGATCGCCGGCATGCAACAGTGCAAGGATGGTGTATGATAGATACACATACCTCCCTCCCAAGTCCTCAGTATACTAAGTCTCAGTCTGAAATCCTATAACAGGAAATACAGGTAACCTACAAGGTATACTGGCCTGAAACTACAGATCTCTCAAGGTCAAGTGCAAGAGGTACATCCCGATATCTAAGCATATATACAGATATGACAATACCAGAGACTGTATGGAACTAACTGCATAATAACTCAGGGATAACTAACAAGTATCCAGGACAGGCATAATAACTCAGGGATAACTAACAAGTATCCAGAACAGGCATAATAACTCAGGGATAACTAACAAGTATCCAGAACAGGCATAATAAACAGAGATAGCGTATGATCTTACTGCTATCTATAACAGTCTATGCATAACAAGATGACAATATCATAAAGATAGGTCAAAGGGTACCCGCCTCCAAAGAGAGGTGCTCGTATCAGAAGAGATCTCCTATCCAAAAGTCCGAAAGCAAGTCAGTGTCCTGTAGCAAAGACATAATGTTTAGCTACAATAATATATAAATTATAGCTAAACGAGTTATCTCGATTATTAGGATCGTCCTAATTATCCCGTTTCATTTAATTAAACTCAATTAAATGATTAGTCCTTAATTACTCCAATCTACCAAGATTAAATTCAGGTTAGGTTTCCGAATCCCAAATTATCAAGTTTAGGTTATTAGATTTAAATCTCAAATTAATTCTAATCCATAACCTAACCAACAGCTCACCCAACACATTATGTGACTATAATCTCAATGGTTTTAATTCTAGATCATCACCCTTCAAATTGGAAACCAATGTCAACTCACAGTACTGATCACAAGGAGAAGAACAACCGTATAATCCAATCCAACTACCGAAAGAACAGAACCAAATAAGAACAACAAACTCAAAGTATGATCACACGAAGTACCATCCAACTCTAAACTGAATCTCCATTGAGAGCTATAATTCAATCCCTATACCAACATCCATGTAATTAGTATCAATTTCATCAACAATTCGATTCAATCAAAATACAAAATCAATTCAATCAGAACACTAACAGAACCCATCATCCATGCAAAGTCTCTACACACGAACCTGAAACCCAACGCCAGTATGAAATCTCACGACTGCGATCACACCACAAGATTAGAGATTAATCTGCAAACTAAATCTGTAAGATATAATCAAATCCAAAAATAAAATCTCCAATAAGAAACTGAGATCAGATTCAAAATATCAGTTTATCCTTGTTGATCTAAGTTAAACTAATATCAAATTATCCAGGAACATCCCACACCAAGACTCACAGCAACATTCACAACACAAGGCTTACCATTCAAGCTAACTAAACTAAGTGGTTCTCCATTGACACACGGCAAGTATCAAAACCACAATCAACACTAAACTTCAAGCGCTCATGGCCTTAGCATCTCATCCCAATTGAAGTTCAACCACTTCTACAAATCAAAAGCCATCTCTCTGATCGCATAACCCAAAACCACACAATTACCTCCAGAGCACTGTTTAGAAAGAACAATCCAATTAAATCCCATCACCCACCAATCTGCTAGACAAAACATCAACTGATGAATACCAAAATTTGATCTATAACATCACGATTAACATTGATCCATACTCATCCAATTGAAATTGTAGCCTATCTCTAAACCAATCCAAAAATGAAACACCAGTTCATGCTCAGGAACCACTCACGGCAGTTCCAAATCAAAACCTAGGTAGAATAGCATGATAGCAAATCTCAAGAACAAAACCAACGAAGCATCCAGACAAAATCATCCTTACCTGATCAGTAGCCGACAGCCACCTCTGCTCAGAATCAGTCGACACCCCACTAGAGGAAGGAGATTAGCTAATATCAATTCCTTTGCTTCGATCAAAATCTGATCGAATTGGTTGCAACCCAATCCCTGCTAGAGTAGCTACGGCAAATCAACATTCAATCTTCAATTGGAGTCAACACAACCTAGAAATCCTAGATCTAACCACTCACCTGTTCAAGGCTAGAGGGAGAGATCGACCGTTCGGTTGCTTGGCTGTGGCGATTGAAGAGTCGGCGCCGCGGCTAGGGTTCGCGAAGAAGAGATGAGGAGGAAGGGCTCCTCTTGCCGCTAGGTCACGCGAAGGGAGAAAAACAGTTGGGCGTGGTCTGTGGCTGGGGTACGTGAGAAGGGAAGAAGAAGAGGTCGGCGTCGTAGTCTTCCCCTGCGGCTAGGACACGAGGGGGAGGCAGTCGGCGCGTCGGGCTGCTAGGGCACGCGAGAGAGAGTGGGAGAAGAGAAAGGAGTCGGCGCCTGCTGTCTTGGCTGCAGCCGAGAGCTTTAATACAAAGGGGTCATTTTGCAAAAAGCCCCCTCACATTCCTCAATTCACATTAAAACCTTAGGGTTAATGTTTTAACCATTTAACCTTCTCTTTTATTACAATCTACCTCAAGTAATTTCTAGGATTAATTTATTTATACTCTTGATAACTCTAAATCTTCCAATAAAATTTCCAAAAATTTATTTTACAGGATTTTTAATTTGTCGTATTTTACATTCTTAACTGTTATAAAGTTTTTTACTTAACTTTGAATTGTGTTGCCATAAATCAAAAAGGGGGAGATTGTTGGTGCAGGAAGCACCATATCGAACCTTGTTTTGATATTGGCAAAGGATTCAAAGTTAAGTTTATTTGTGATCTAACAATGTTACTCAAGTGTGCAGGAAAAGTCCTAGCGAAGGGCTGCTAGGCACCTGGCGAAGGGCTGCTAGGCACCTGGCGAAGGGCAGCCAGGAAACAAAGTCCTAGCAAAGGGCTGCTAGGCAACTGGCGAAGGGCTGCCAGGAAACAAAGTCCTAGCGAAGGGCTGCTAGGCACCTGGCGAAGGAATGCTAGGATACAAAGCCCTAGCGAAGGACTGCTAGGGGTCAGGCGAAGGACAGCTTGGGACAAATCCCTAGCGAAGGAATGCTAGGCACCGGGCGAAGGACAGCTCGATATCCAAGACCTGGCAAAGGACCGCCAGGCAAAAGTCCAACCAAAGGAGCAGTTGGCATCAGGTACATTCTCCCGAGAGGAGTAGGTGAGGACGCATTCCCCGTCGAGGGAACAGTAGGCGTCGGTTCGACCTAGGGTTCCATTTTGGAGGCCCAAAGTCAGAACCAAGACAGCTAAGGCTGTATAAACTAATATTTTATTGTTTTATTGTGTTTTGGACTAACCCTGGATGCAGGACCCAAGGAACGAGTGTCTGCAGCTCAGAGAGCCTCAAAGGAACGAGGCAACAGCTGACCAGGGCGCCCGAAGTGTCCCGGGCGCCCCCAAGGTAAACACAAAACACAAGAATGCAAAGCAAGCTTCGACAGCTCAACTCCCGGGCGCCCCCATGCTCCCGGGCGCCCCCACTGCTCCCGGGCGCCCCGAGCGCTCTGGGCGCCACCAATGCAATTCAACACAGCCGAAGCCAGCGAAGCCAAAGGATAAGACTTGACCCAGTCAATCCAGGCGCCCCCAGCGTTCCGGGCGCCCCGGTCAAGATGTGATCCCGAGTTTGAAGGGATCAGACGTTGACCGAGCGAAATAGGGATCGACCAACACGTGGGGGGCGCCCCCGACGTCCCGGGCGCCCCCAGGCCCTATATAAAGGGCCCTCGACCCCAAGGCTCAAGCAACACTTTCAATCAACGCTTCTACGCTCTTCTGCTCTCGTGCCTCACTCCGGAAACCTCCCAACTCGAGCCGACGACGTTCCGCTGCTCCGAAAAAGACAACCTACATCGGACGTCGGTAATAGAAGAGTTTTCTTTTTATTTGTTATGATTACTGTGCTATATTTGTAACTCAAAACTGTAAACTGGTTTTTGCGCCTCATATAGAATTGCCCAAAGTAAACGATCAACGATCGTGGGCCTTGGAGTAGGAGTCGACCTAGGCTCCGAACCAAGTAAAAGATTACTGTGTTTGCGTTGTGTGTTTTAATTTCCGCTGCATAATTTCTTTGTCTGTTAAATCCGAATGATTTCTGATATTCACCCCGCCCCTCTATCAGTTCTCTCGATCCAACAGATAGTTATCGCTTTTTAATTAATGTAGAATGTTTACTGAATATCACTTGGAGTAATGTATCTAATTGTGCTATAACCTCGTAACCACTGAATCTTCGTGGTGGACCTTCTTGTTCAACCTTACCATTGAAATTCTTATTTCTACGCCATGGGTGTTACACATTCAAGAATCGACGGTAGCATGTGTAGCATATTTTACTCCATCATCTTTGAGATTTAGTTTCAGCTGTACATACTTGACATGCTTTATAACCCTTGGTGCTCCATCCAGATATTATTCCATATGCTGGAAAGTCATGAATAGTCCACATCACAGCAACATGTAATTGAAATACTTGTTCGGTCGATGCATCATATGCTTCCACCCCATCATCTCATAGCTCCTTCAGTTCGTTGATCAAAGGTCGTAAGTATACATCTATCTCTTTCCCAAGTGATTTAGGTCCAATAATTAAAAGAGACATAATCAAGTATGATATCTTCATCATTTTCCATGGTGGCAAATTATAATTCACAAGTATAACAGGTCACATACTATAAGCATTTGTCATATTTTCAAATGGATTAAAACCATCAATAGTCAACCCTAAGCAAATATTTCTTGAATCACTAGCAAATATTCCATGTGACATATCAAATTCTTTCCATGATTCACTATCTGCAGGGTGCCTTAATACACTATCTATTTCAATCCATTTTTCTTTATGTCATCTCATATCTTTTGTTGTATGTTTTGTAATAAACAACCGCTTAAGTCTGGGCTTCAAAGGAAAATATTAAAGAATTTTTTTAGCATTCTTTATCTTATTCATTCCATCATACTTGTATCTAGGCTCCTTGCATATTGGACATGTATCCTTATTCTCGTGCTCACCTCAAAATAATATATAATCATTCTTACTTACATGTATCTTCTCATATGTCAATCTTAACTCTTTTAAAAAATTTTTGCTTCGTAATGAGAATTTGGAATTGCATTAGGTTTGGGAAATGCCTCTTGCAATAACTGAAGTAACATATCAAAAGATTTATTGCTCCAGTCATTTAACACCTTCACATGCATTAACTTGATCAGAAAATTGAATATAGAAAAATTAGTACAAGTATGATACAACTCTTTTTGTGCTTCAAATATTGAGGTATAACTTCCTCAAATATCATCTGCATTTATGTTTTCATTAATATTATCTAATTGAGGCTCACTGATGTTGATATTTCCTACATTTCTTAAATCAGTAAACATGTTTTGAAAATCATCTTCTTCAAATTCACAATCATGTTCCTCTTCATTGACAATATTTATATTACTAGATGATATAGTAGCTTTACCATGAAAGTTTCAGACTTTGTATAATTTGTCAAATTCCCACCTATAAAGATGTCCTCAAACATAATCCAACTCATATTTAAACAAATTGCCATATCTTTGACATGGACAACGAATTTTGGATAACTTCAAATTTATCATGTAATTCTCTATCACCTTTAAAAACGGATTTAACCCATTTATATATTCAGGACTAATTCGATTCTCAATCATTATTCAACTTTTATCATATTTATAAAATCTGATTAAACATATAAAACAATCATATTATTGAACAACTAACTCTTATAAAACAACTAACTCTTATAAGAATCATAATATCCCTAAAGTCATCATCTAAATATAAAAAAAATGTCTAAATTTATCATCCAAGTATCAAAATAATCCTAAAATTATGATTAAATATATTGAAAATACTAGAGGAAGAATAACCCTAAAAGTATCATCAAAAGATAAAAATTATTCAAAAATTATCATATAAACATCAAAATAACCTAAAGTCATCATATAAGTATCAAAATATCCCTAAAATTAATATCTAAGTATTAAAATAATTCTAAAATTATGATTAAAAATATTGAAAATACTAGAAGAAGAATAACCCTAAATCATCATATAAATATCAAATTATCCCTAAATTATATCAAAGCATCACAATAATCCTAAAATCATCATCTAAATATCAAAATTTATCTAAAATTATCACCTAACTATTAAAATAACTAATTACAAATATTACAAATGCACATTTTCTTTGAAAAGGGAGTCCCATTGTGATTTTTTTTTAAAAAAAATGCACATTTAATTGCATATCCATCAGGAAAATTCCAAACATTACAGTATATGAAGGATCACAATATCACAATGAGTTCATAAAATAGTTAGCCATATGAAAGAACAAAGAATTGCAGCAACAAAAATTAGTGGCAGTGAGATGCTTTTCCAAACAAGCATCTCACTGTATAATTGTTGGTACTGAGATTCTTGTCCAAACTAAAGTATCCAAACAAGAAGAAATACTATGTATCTATTCCTAGCATAAGAAACTTGCAAACGGCAACAGACAGAAAAGATGTATAAGAACAGGCTTTTTGATATTTACCACATGTCCAAACAAAGCATTCCAGCAAAAAAAAAAAAAAATAAATCCAAAGGAGTTACTATGTAAGCTCATGTTTAATCTAAGTTTTGTAAGAGTACATATGTAAAATCTTACTAGCGTTGGGTCGGAGCAGGAGTCACCGAATCCGGAGTAGGAGAGAAAGGACAATTCGCCGGAACAAGGAAGAAGGAGATGAAGAGCACGGCAGCACGACAGAGAAGAAGAAGCGTAGGTGGTGGCGTCGAGAAAATGAAATTACGAGAGCAGGAGACACCGGAGATGATGTAGGAGAGAGAGGAAGAATTGCTAGTCGCCGGAGGAGAAGCAAATCGCGGTGCACGGAGTTGCAACTTGCAACAGCTTCGGGAGAAAAGGGGCTAGGGCTTAAAACTTAGCAGCGGATTTCCAAATTCGTCGCTAAGAATTAATTTAGCGACGATTTTGAAAAAATTCGCCACTAAAAGTGGGAACATCATATTACATCATATCTGCGTAACATCGTATCTAATCCAAAATATTATATTTAATATTAATTTTAAAATAAAATAATTTAATTTTAATATTAAATACTATTTTAATTTTAATCCACTCACATCATATCACATAAAAAAATATTTCTTAAAATATTCTATTTCGTTTTATTCATAATTTAATATAAATTTTAATTTAATAATCTTTTTGGATACTTATTATATTTAAAATTAATATTTTATTTATATTTAAGTTAATTTTTTTAAATTTTACATATAACTCATCTATATAAAAATATTTTAAAATCACATACGATAAAATATATTACTAATTTTAATTTATAATAGATAATTAATATTATAAATAATGAGGAAAAAATTAATAATTATAAATTAATTTTTATTTATGATAGTTAATAATATATATTATATTTGTTGATTATATACTATAATAAAATATTTTAAAGATAAAAAATTAAAAAATTAGTGACATCAAATTTGGTATTCCAATAGTGCGACACCATCTTTGGTGATGCATTATTACAACATCAAATTTGGTATTAGGATTTGGGGTATTGGTTAGAGTACTTTAGTATTATTTTTATATCAAATTTGATGTTTTAAGACCTATTTAAAAATGCCCTAATGAAAAAAAAACATTTAACCGCCAAATGCATAATTTCGTTGCTAATAAAAACTTTTAGCGGCGGTTTGTTTTAGATTCACCGTAAATAATCTGATTTTTTTAAAATTAATATTATTATTTGTGACAAAATTTGTTTCGTCGCTAATAGGGTTGAATAGTCCGTGCCCTGCATAAGGGGTGAAGAAGTCGCGGGATGCGACATGACAGATTGAAACGACCTTCCTTCCTGGGCCTCGGGGCCCCCCTCAGGAGACGCGCCCGGGAAGGTCAGTCCGAAGACCCCTCCCGGGAGCACCCCAGGATGTTAGGCCCAAGAGCACCTCGGAGTTATAGCGCTGAAGACCCCGAACTCACCTTGGCAAGTGGAGTCCTCGCATGACCACCTCAGGTACTAACCCCCCTCTCGTATGGATAAGCATCCTCATTAGAAGAGGTCTTCACAACTCTTAAATGTCGAAATGGGTAGAAGCGTGATAACGGCGCAGACCGTTTCAAAGGATATCCAGTAACCTCCGAAAGAGGGGGGAGAACATGGCGTAAGTACTGGAGATGTGGGACCGATCGAAGAGACACGTCTAGTCTGTCGCCATCAATATAAAAGGTAATCCAACCCCTCCGGTAAGGGGGTTACGCCCTCTCAACCCTACATACATTCTTTACTTCTCACTACCTTTACCTTTCGGACATACACTGACTTGAGCGTCGGAGTGGACTCCGCCGGACCCCTGCTGGCGTGTCCCCTAACGCTCGTGTTAACCTTGCAGGGCCCTAAGTTCCTCCCCACCGCAACAACTTTCACAAGGGCAAAACTCCAGTGCCTGGCCATCGTCGTTGACTCTTTCCGGAACAAATTTGGCACAGTCTGTGGGAAACTAGCAAAGCACCTGAAGGAGCACCGATGGCAGGATCGGAGGGATAACCCCTTGTTGGCACCGGGTGCATGTTGACATGGATACGGGTTCGTAATTTTAAAATTTAATTACATGCAGCGGAAGGTTTAGCATAAATAATTTCTCAAATTATTTTAACCACGTATCTAGCATGCAACCTTATGTTGTGGAGACATGATCATACATTTAAAATTTTGCAGAAAGTAAACTAATTTACTTAATACCTCACGTAACTTGTAGAAAGGGACGAGATCCAACTGTAGCGTCCCTTGGAAGCTCCGCCTCTATTCGCGTCCACGCCGAGTTTTCTTCGGGATGACCTCGCAAAGCCACGAGTTTCGTGCCGACAAGAACTACTAGATTCTCCAAAGGCACGACAAGAATACCAAGAGAGAGATGAAAAACTAACCACCAAACGAAGAACGGAATCAAGATTCCGGGAGGAAGGAAGGAGTCGCGCCCGCTTCTTCTTCTTCTTCGGCCTCTTCTTGGTGGTGGAGGCTCACGGCAACCAAAGGGATGCCCTCTAGGGCCGACACCACTAGAGGAGGGAAAGGGAGAGAATGAGAGGGAGAGAGGCTAGGCAAGAATCCTTGATCTCTTGGATTAATTTCCAAGTCTTGCCTTGGTACCTTTATATAGTAGCCTTTTAATCGCCAAGTCTCCTCTTAACGGAATAAATTTTTCATAAGAAATTTATCTTATAAATTTTTATATGAATTATTCCATTTTGCCAAGTTTTTATTATAACTTAATTTATAATAAAAACAAACATGTCTCCCCTTTTATTATGGAAAGAAATTTCTTTATATAAATTTCTTTATCATGGTAAATCAATCCATTATTGATTATATAAAATAAAATAAACCAATCCATGGTTCATTTTAATTTCCATGAAAAATAAATCCCTTTATATAAATTTCTTTATATAAATTTCTTTATCCATAATTTTATAAAACAAACCGCGCTCGGTTTATTTTATAATTTGAACTAAACAATTTGGTTCTTCCCTCTTATTGTGGTCGGCCAAACAAAGAGGGTGTGGACCCTCTTTGGCCGGCCAAACCCAAGCCGAAACCATACGAATTAAACTCATTTAATTCGTCCAATAAGTCTTCAAAAGACTTAGTCATTTTATGCTTCCGATGCGTCTCTGAAAAATTCAGATTCAACCTATCTCTCTTGATAGGAAAATCTAATTTTCAACTCGTTTTAAATCCCTCGGATTACTCGTAGTGCGTGTGACTAAATAGACTTTCGATTTATGTTGGCCGTCTATAATTAACCAATTATAGAACGATCATGAGTGGCACCTAGTAGTACATCATGATCCCCAATTAATCGAAAGATCAACGGTTGATCTCAGAAACTATTCTGAAACCCTTCAGCAGCTTTAATGAATCGTGCCTCATTCCCTTCACCATCCTATACCCACTTGGTTCAGGACACGGTCTATGTGTGTCAGTCCCCACTAGGCTGACTACGTCACACCTAGCTCAAGTAATGTCTTTCTCGTCCAACGGATTCTAATTACTCTCATGTTTCTGAGAGATTCATACTCAGAACATGTGATGCTCTGGCCAGAGGCTTCGAGTAACAATCCGACGATAGGCCTTGGGTATACATCTCCTCGCAAGGAGTGGTGAATCCTTTGTAGGCTGTTCAAATATCTTCGGGCACTTCGGCTTATACCCAATCATCCTAAGTCCACACCTCCTTGGAGATGCTTGCTTAAGATGTCAAAGTATAAGTATTCATGACCAAGATAACTTAACACCGCAAGTCAAAGGAACATCGCACTTAAGCTGCAGTAAGAACTTCATTGACATATCTATATGTAGATTACCATATGAAGTTTTACAGCTAGTCAGTCCAATGAACTAGTTCCATTAACTAGCATTCATGTTTATCTCTGGACATCCCAATGTCACCAGCCAGTGAGAATCAGCTGATTAGAGAATAACCCATGCTAGTCTCAACAGAATTGATAGTGTCCGTATTTATCAATTCATCGACTAGGGACAATTTCAATACTTCACAATTGCACATGTAGAGATAATCACTAGTTGTGAATTCATCACAAATTCTCTCATGCTGTGAATTGTATTGCGGACATTCAGTAAATGAGTTTAAGATCTCAATCAAATACACGAACATGTATACTCAAATAGTGAATATTCATTTATTAAAGTAAATGATTACAATCATAAGGCGATTGCTTAGGACACTTCTCTCATATTACTAACACCCTTGCCCTTACAAGAGAAGAACTTGACCACCTAGTGGCTAACACCATCAAGGAAGCACTGGAGGAGCACGAAGTCGAATAGGCTGTCCCACGACAAGGGGATCTGGCGAGGGAGGAGATCCCCAGAGTCTCTGTCTTGCATTCATGGAGATCCGTTACCCCGGTGGGGCGGCAAGATGAAGCAACCCCGGGCACCCAGAGAAAATCTCCTGGAGACATTGAGAATGCCCACTCAGTGGCCTCCAGTGCCCAAAGGCACGAAGAGGGACAGGGGAAGAAGGATGGACCCAAGACCTCCCATAAGGTTCCCTCTACACCTTTCTCTTCCGAGATAGTCGAGGACCCCATGCCAAAGCAGTTCCGCAGACTGGGGATCCCCGATTATGATGGGAAGACGGATCCAGAAGATCACATATGCAAATTCGAGAATGTTGCACTCCTGCACCAGTATACAGACGGGGTGAAGTGTAGGGTGTTCTTAAACACATTGTCCGGAGCAGCTCAGCGGTGGTTCCAGAGGCTGCCACAGGGGTTCCATCAACTCCTTCCTGGATTTCAGGACAACCTTCCTTCACCATTTCGCGAGCAGTCGTCGCTAACAGAAGATGACACTTAATCTATTCGCCCTCAAGCAAAAACCTAAGGAACTACTCAAGGAGTACATCCAGAGGTTCAACTGGGTGGCGCAAGACGTGCCCAGCGCAACATCAGAGATACTCGTCAGTGCGTGCACCCACGGGCTCGCTGAAGGGGACTTCATCCGATCCTTGGTAAGGAAGCCCCCCGCCAGTTTCGATGATTTGCTAGGACGCTCCGTCAAGCATATCAATGTAAAAGAAGTACAGTACGCCCGTCGCAAAGATTTAGCCGGAGCCCCCCATCTAGTGGCTCCCCGATTAGACAGAAGGGAGCCCCCCGCCCCGGCGTGAGGAAAGGACCTTCATCCCGGGAAGGGCTAGTGGATTGGTAGGCGTCGACTGGTGGAGACGGTAGGCACTGAGCACCCGGAGCCATCGCCGAAGTACTGTAGTTACCATGGTAGCTGGACTCTGTTAGATCGTGACCGTCAAGCTAGGGGGGGTGAATAGCATTTCTCCATTCATCTTCCTACGATGTTAACGTGCGCAAGTGGAAACAATAATAATACGAATAAAACAAACGCTAACACCAACCTTTACGTGGTTCGGAGGTGACACTCCTACTCCACGGCTGTCCGTGAGGTGGACGATCCCTTGATCTTTCGGTGGATCACTCCCCGGATGCCCTCCGGCTAGCTCGTGTAGCTCCTTGTGGGTGGAGAAACCTCGCCACAATCCCGGACACACTTCTAAGCTCTTAGACTACTATTTGACCTTTAACAAAAGCTAAATTCGTCAAGAGTCTCAGCTAAAACGAAGCTCTTTTAAATAGAGCTCACTTCTGTTTTGGCCGCTACCAGTCGACTGCCCTCACTCAAATTCGCCCGTTGCAAGCCCAACGTTTGAATCTCAGCCACTACCAGTCGACTGCCCCAAGGGCAAGCGACTGATCTTTCTGTGGGGTTTACTAGTCGACTGCAAGAACACCAGCCGACTACTACCTAGGTTTTCTCTTCCCGAGTACATTTCTCTCCGCACTCAACCCCTAGGATTTCCCAAGTACATTTGCTCAGCACTCGACCCCTCACAACTCACCTGACTCTTCACCAGCAGGCTCGATCTGTTACCTTCACGCTCTCTTCGTCTTTGGCCCTCGTCCCTCAGATGCGCACACAAGCCTCCAGCTTGCCTCCATGCCATCCTTCACGTACGTCTCGAAGTCCGCGTTCCTCGACTCATCATCCCTGCTATCCATGGTCCCTCGGGTGCACACAAGCTCACGGCTTGCCTTTGTTAGACATTCTAGGCCGCAAAAACCGCTTTTTGCGTTGCGGAAACCCCAGAAGTTCGGCCACGGGATCCGTGCGAACATAAAATAAATTACGAGTACGAGTTTCACTACTAAATCTACATTAGATCTACATGATAGAACCATTACCCTTGATGCGTAGCCCTTCGCTTTCCCGCTTGTCCAAAAGCCGCCGGATCTCGTAGAGTATCAAGGCAGACACTCCTCTATATGTATCCACGCGAACAAAATAGATGGATCAAAACCTTAGGTGTGCTAGCACCTTCTCGGTTTCGACAAGAGGAGAAGTAGAGCAAGATCTTCAAAAAGAAAATCTCAAAAGGAAGAAGAAGAGCCACACACAAAAAGGGAACCAAAATCCCTTTTTGTTCACCCTTGGTGGCCGGCCACTTAATGGCCATTAATGGCCATTAAGTGGCCGGCCATAACATGCCATAACCTCCTCCATTTGAATTCAAATTCAAATGGGAGGGGTTACCACCTTGGAAATGATGTGGCATACACATTTAGTCAAAAACCAAGCCAAGTCATCACTTGGTCAATTCAAGGTGAGGTGGTTTTTGGTCAAGTCAAACTTGCCTTTTATGGACTTTCCATATTTAGTCAAGTCAAACTTGACTCCATTTCTTCTCCCATGTCAAGTCTAACTTGAAGTGGAACCAAGTCAAGTCAAACTTGATTTGGATTTAGGTCAAGTCAAACTTGCCTTTTTATGGACTTTCCATATTTAGTCAAGTCAAACTTGACTCCATTTCTTCTCCCATGTCAAGTCTAACTTGAAGTGGAACCAAGTCAAGTCAAACTTGATTTGGATTTAGGTCAAGTCAAACTTGCCTTTTATGGACTTTCCATATTTAGTCAAGTCAAACTTGACTTCAATTTTTCTCCATCTATTTGTCCTTTGCGTGTGACCCTATAGGTTCTTGTAACGTTGGCAATGCTTCTAACCTCTTAGAAACATAAGCAATGAGCGGTATCTAGGAACACATCATTGCTACCCAAGTTACAAGAATGTTGAGATCCAACATCACCTTGTGACTAATAATTGTGACTCTCACAATATATGATAATGTCCCTCTATCCATGATATCTAGATTGACTCAATTAAGGCATAGACCGTGTCATCCTCGAGTCAATCTATATCTTGAACTCCAAGTAGACTCACACTAATCAAATGAGTTCAATATCTCATATTGACTCACTTGGGCATGACCATGCACTTTGTGGTCTAACTCTATCAAGAATACGATATCGCTCCCGTCATATAGGAGGGATAGATCCCATCTACATCACTCACATCCCTCTCCATAATTTGTTACATACCCAGTAATCGCCTTTATAGTCCACCCATTTACGGGTGACGTTTGACGAAGCCAAAGTACGTAACTCCTTATGTAGGAATCCATGGTGACTTCAGGTCCAAGGACTAATAGTCATACTAATAGCCACATGAGAAAGTATATGACACTCATATAACGATCCATGATACTTTCTCATGGCGGGTCATTCAGTATACATTCTCCAATGCATACCCATGTGTCAACTTGATATCTCTATATCCATGACTTGTGAGATCAAGTCATCATGTTGACTTACATGCTAGCCTCTACGTATTAACATTGTCCTAGAATGTTAATACTTGTCTAGGAATTATTTAGAGTAGTGTTCTCTATATCATCTCACTATCGATTCAACCAATCGATTGATATAGATAAGAACCTTCTACTCAAGGACATTATTATACTTAGCTAATTGGCACAAATACACGTAAGTATAATAACCATAAAACATGCCTTTATTTATACATAGGAATATGATACAAATTAGTCCATACAATCATTACATGATCGGCTCTAGGGCTCTCACCAACAGCCTTCATGCCACCCTTCACCGTACCCGAAGCCGTCCAGCTAAGTCCATGTGTATCCTGCAAACCTGCACACTCCAATACACATATCAAAACATAAGAGTAAGTCTAACTTAAACCCTTTGCCCAAGCATCAAAACATGTGGTCGCTCCAGACCATAGATTGCCCCAACAATCTCCCCCTTTTTGATATTTGGCAATACGTTTAAGTTAGGGAAAATAAATATAAATGCAAACATGCATGTATCCTATCACAAGGCATCCCCACACCTAACCTCCCCAAGTTAGGACTTTTTACCAAAACGGGATTTTTAAAACCTTCCCAAGGCTCCCCCTACATTGGACTTACAAAGACTTTTTAAGAATCTTACAAAGACTCTTTAGGAACCTCTCTAAGGTTCCCCTTACGCCACGAATGGAGCAACAATGCTCCCCCTTTACCTAAGCTCCCCCTAGACCTAGGATTTCTTGCAAAGGCGTATTTGGTTTCCCACTTAAACCCAACACTTCTCCCCCTTTGTCATACATCAAAAAGACTCCAATAATTTTCCCCTTATTGAATCTTTTAACCTCTAATGATCATAAACACAATGTACTAACCCCCATAGGGTTTCACACTTGTTTTACATCACTAAGACACTTTCCCTTTGCTGAAACCCATTTTTCAGCCTTTACCAGTCGACTGGGACAGTTACTAGTCGACTGACACTCTGAAAACCCAATTTTCATCATTCTGAACCCAAATTCAGAAATATACCAGAAATTTCATAAATCTCCAAAAATTTCCAAATTTTATGGAGAGGTTTGTGGTACCCATACCTACTTAGAAAAAATACATCCACCCATGTATCTATCACCATTCCCAAGATTAACATAAAATCCAAAAGTAGCTAAATGGTTCAATTGAACCTTGTCATAAAATCCTAGTTTTGGTCTTCCCTTAATGTTACTGCCCATACCAACCCACAATGCATCCCTAGCATTGATTTTTATGGCATTAATACATCAAAAACTAATTCTCATGCTTTATGACCACAATGTCATATTTCCATGCATGACACACATACCCCCATGTGCCAAAACCCAAGAATTGAGACTCAAGTCCGTCTCCAACTCTTTTGGCACACTTCATGATCCATCTAGACCTTTGAGAGACACCTCCCGAGATCCATTTACCATGGATCCCAAAGGCTTCTCGAGCTTCCCCTTGAGCTCTTAGCCTTAGCCACCTCCCTAGGTGACTCAACAACCACTAGGACACACCGGTGTACCTCCGGTGACTCTTGGCCTACAAACTTAACCTTCTTAACCTTAGACACCTTGTCCTTAGTTAAGTCCTTCTTTTTTCCTTTAAATGACACCCCCTTGCTATTTTTGAATTTTCCCTCCTTGCCATAATTATATGCTACCCTAGCATATTTCTTTTCATTGGCATTGGAGACCTTAGATCGGTACCCTAACCCCGATTTATCATTGTTGGATTTTAGACCACCCAACAACATACCTAAACCTTAAATCCAATAGTGAATCTACCTAGGATTTTCTCCATTTCTTCAAGTCTTGCCCTCAAGACTTGATTTTCCTTTCTAGGTTCTCAACTCTAGAACTAACATATCCTCCTTGGACATTCCTAGACCTACCCACCTTCCTAGGCATATGTCTCCCCTTCTTGGGATTTGTGCCTTGATCCTTAGGTCTAAATATCTTAGATTTATCATGATGCATGATTTTCCTAGGGCTTTGATCTACAATATTAACCCTACTTTTATCATGATATTTAAAACCAAAATTATGCATGGATAAATAATTGACCTCATTTCTAACATGCATGGAGGAGTTTAAATTTGAATTACATTTAAACTTAAAGTTAAGGATTACCTCCCTTACCCTTGTAGCTCCCTCTTGATGTGAGCTTCTCCTCTTCTCCTTTTTTCCCATTTTCTTAAATACTCCATTTTCTTGAGCTCTCCTTTTCTTGGACATTTGGTGTGGTAATATCCTAGCTCCCCACACGTGTAGCACCTAATGTGCTTCTTTTCCTCTTTTCCCTACAACCCACATTAGATTTTAAATGAATGGACCCGGGTTTAGGGTTTACCTCCTTTTTATCTAGTGGACACTTCTCCTTGTAGTGCCCCTTCTTATTGCATCCAAAGCATATGATGTGGTATTTGGTTCTTGCTTTGGTGGAGGTAGGAGCTTCCTCTTGTTCCGGTATTGAAGTGAGTCTCTCCTCCCCCTCAATCCTTGAGGTGGTGACCTCTTCTTCTTCCCTTGATGAAGTGGATGACCTCTCACTCTCTTCTTTCACTTCACTTGATGAGATGAGCACTTCTTCTTCTTCTTTGTCTTCTTAGACCATTGAGTTTATTTCTTTTGGCTCTTCCACTAATTGAGCTTGTGTAGAGTTTTCATGGAATTCTCCCATCTTTTTCCATAACTCATTTGCATTTTTATACTCATCTACACCACTCAAAATATTATTAGGCGAAATATCAATTAATATTTCAATTACCTTCTTATTGGCCTTTGATTGACTTTATTGCTCTTTAGTCCAATATCTAGGTCGAAGTCTTTTCCCATGCTTGTCTCTTGGAATCTCGAAGGGTTCTTCTAGCACCATCATGCACTCCAAACCATTCCAAACCAAGTCTTCATCTTTGTCCTCCAATAGACAAAATCTTCATGATTGTAGGGAGGTGGAATGTTGATGTCATCACCCAACTTGTCTTCCATCATCATTTCCTCTAGCTTGTGCTCTTTTAGCAGTTATTCCAACAAGAGCGGACCTTCGCTCTGATACCACTTGTTAGATCGTGACCATCAAGCTAGAGGGGGGGGTGAATAGCTTTTCTCGATTCGTCTTCCTACGATGTTAGCGTGCCCAAGCGGAAACAATAATAATACGAATAAAACAAATGCTAACACCAACCTTTACGTGGTTCGGAGATGACACTCCTACTCCACGGCTGTCCGTATGGTGGACGATTTCTTGATCCTTCGGTGGATCACTCCCCGGATGCCCTC
Organism: Boesenbergia rotunda; assembly: GCA_024364735.1. Classification (NCBI taxonomy): domain Eukaryota; kingdom Viridiplantae; phylum Streptophyta; class Magnoliopsida; order Zingiberales; family Zingiberaceae; genus Boesenbergia; species Boesenbergia rotunda. The sequence continues at coordinate 68,874 of JAGFNQ010005624.1, read as the reverse complement.
CGGCTAGCTCATGTAGCTCCTTGTGGGTAGAGAAACCTCGCCACAATCCCGGAAACACTTCTAAGCTCTTAGACTACTATTTGGCCTTTAACCAAAGCCAAATTCATCAAGAGTCTCAGCCAAAATGAAGTTCTTTTAAATAGAACTCACTTCTGTTTTGCCCGCTACCAGTCGACTGCCCCCACTCAAATTCGACCATTGCAAGCCCAACGATCGAATTCTCAGCCACTACCAGTCGACTGCCCCAAGGGCAGTCGACTGATCTTTCTGTGGGGTTTACCAGTCGACTGCCAGAACACCAGTTGACTGCTACCTAGGTTTTCCCTTCCCGAGTATATTTCTCTCCGCACTCAACCCTTAGGATTTCCCAAGTACATTTGCTCACCACTCGACCCCTCACAACTCAGTTGACTCTTCACCAGCAGCCTCGATCTGTTGCCTTCACGCCCTCTTTGTCTTCGGCCCTCGTCCCTCAGATGCGAACACAAGCCTCCATCTTGCCTCCATGTCATCCTTCACGTACGCCTCGAAGTTCATGTCCCTTGGCTCATCGTCCCTGCTATCCATGGTCCCTCGGGTGCACACAAGCCCACAGCTTGCCTTCATGCCACCCTTCACCGTACCCGATGCCGTCCAGCTAAGTCCATGTGTATCTTGCAAACCTGCACACTCCAATACACATATCAAAACACAAGGGTAAGCCTAACTTAAACCCTTTGCCCAAACATCAAAACACATGGTCGCTCCGGACCATAGATTTCCCCAACAGACTCATTCCACGGAGGAGTGTCATGCCTTGAAGAAGATGTTCAACGAGGAGGCAGACACCCAACCTCGAAGGAAATGGAACAAGTCAGGGTATCGCAAAAGGACGCCAAGGCGAAGCTTTTCCCCTTGGCGACATCATGCTGGAGAAAACGAGGCCCGACATCGGTCTCGGTCACGATCGCGAGGTAGGAGTCGAGGGCCCGCACCTCGAAGATCCCTCTCCTTAGAGAGAGATCCCCAAAAAGGCAAAGCCCCCATGCGTGGTCCGCCCTCGGGCCATGTGGGAGTCATCTCCGTGTATGATGTGTATACTGAAAGACATGAGTTTCTTTATATGAACATCTTTATTATGAAAAGAGAATCACAACTACACTAGGTGTCTATTTACATTAGTACATGCATGAAGTCCAATACTATGCATTGTAGATAACATGGTGTGTGGTGACATACGGAAGATCGTGTTATCAGTTTCCTGCCTAGTATAAGTAGAGGCTCACAACCGAGATGGAATTGGAACAACCCATCAGAATAGTTGTAGTGTAATTAGGTGTGGTTGGTCTTGACCATAGAATTACACTAGTGTGCTTTGAGTACATTGAGCAGGACCAAAACCCGAGGTTATCCAATTTGTATTGACTCGATAATTGGATAGGACCTCAGTTTGTATTATGGAGTACGATCCCTTAATCCCGAAATAATAACGAATATATTATTAATTATTGTTTCTTTGATTTACCAATGGGCGAGATCTATTCTGTTAGATCGATAAGCCCGGTAAGTTGGGAGATAATATTAATAATATGATGTGCCATTGATTATTGACGAAATCCGTGTCCGGTTAGTCGGATGATGATGCCCCCTTGATGAGCTCAAAAGGTTCATCGTGCTAAACCCTGCAGGTGGATTTGATCCGGTGCAATGAAAAGGTTGAGTGATACTAATCAAGGATCCAGAAGTTAATTAATTTAAATTGTCAATAATTTAATTAATTAACGGGTATTCGAGATCTTAAACATGGGGGGATGGATGACTCGTAATATGTGGAGCCCATATAAAATATGGGGTTGGTGAGGAAGTTCAATTAGATCCTTTAGTGGAATGGATCTTAATTAATGGATCGGGTTTAAATCCATTAGTAGGCCAAGAACCAACTCCTCCTCTTGGTCCCTACCTTAGCCCTATAAATACCCTAAGAGATCATGATACCAAGGCTTGATCTAATTCCAAAACTCTTGGCTTTTCTCTCCCTCACTTCTCTCCTAGGGCAGCCGACGGCAAGGGCAAAAGAGGGGTGGCGCAAGGAGACAAAGGGGAAGGAAACTCATCTTTTCTTCCTCCCTTTTGATCCTTCTCTCTTCTTCTCCCTTGGAGGACTCGGCAGGAGGCTCAGGAAGGACAGCTGGCGCACCATGAAGAAAGGTGGCCGGTGGCATGCGTGAGCAAGGGAAGAAGGCCGGCGGGTGCAAGTAGATGGAAGAGGGAGAGTTCTTCTTCTTCCTATACTACTTCATCATCTTCCTTTCGGTCCCTCACCTAGATACCTTGTGGCCGAATCTCCCTTGAGAAGGGAGGTGGTCGGCGGCACTCGGTTGGAGAGGGAGGGGCGCCAGCGGCAACCCTATTGACTAGGGTTGGTTGGCGACGGAAGAAGAAAAAGGAAGAAGGAAGAAGGAAGAAGGAAGGAATTAGAAGCCTTGGTGATCTCAGTTCGTGGTAGATCATCGCCCACACGACGCCCGCGAAGGGAGGGACATAAGGTAGAAGACCGCGAGATGATCGGAAAGGTATAACTCTTTCCATGCTCCTTCAATTAACCTTATGGCATACATGTGCTTGTTGTGTTTGCCTCGTCATTTTATGTTTGTTAATTCATTATTTTGATTCCGAATCATGATGAATAATTTATTAACTGGACCCCGACCATAAACACAAAAGCCGGCGATCTACTCGTCGTCTTTTTCATGGTCGAACGGTCGAGCAAATTGTAAGGCTGATTTTGGTAATTGGTTAAGTTGTAATTTGGATCGTTCGAAATGACACGAGACGGTCGATGGGAGACGGGTCTCCATTCGGATTAATTTTTAATCCGTAGATATGGAGAGGTCTCTCGGATCGACCAGGTATTCGCTAAGGAAATCCACCAAGCCATACCCTATAATTGATATCAGAGCTGAGGTTTTCGGCTTTGTGTGTTTAGGATTGGTTAATTTTTGCATTTTCATACATGTTATTTTGCTGGATGATGTGTGGATGTGCGTAGGCTAACTTTGTGTTGCAGGCACGAGATTCCAACTTCATGGCCAAATATGTGTTGTGTGATTGATTTGCAAATTTTTGTAATTAATTAATCCTTGGGGTTGACGAGGCTAGGTATTTAATTTTTGTAATTAAATACGGTACATGTTTAGCGATTTTTTATTTACAGTTGATCTAGATTTCATGTACACTCCTTCGGGGAGTATAGGGTCAATGATGTAAATAATAAGCTATTCATTTCGGCTCGGAGATCCCTCAAGGTAGCATGCGCAGAAGGAAGGGAGGAGCAGACGAAGTGACGACACGACTGGAGGCGCATAAGAGACCAAGGGCCATGAAAGTTGGAAAATCTAGGATTTTCTTTATTTTATTTTCATGTTATTGGTTATGTGCTTGGTTGTGTGGTAGCGCTAGAAAATTCCTCGAGATAAAGTACTAAGTGGGAGAGGGACCCTAAGGGTCCCGTGGCTTCCATTACAATTAGACAAGTGATGCGAACAAGTTTACGCGTCGGCTCTGAGTGCCTTCCTCCCCATTGGATGAACTTGTTCTGCGGATCACTGGGTCGAAAAAGACTATAGAAAATTATTAAAGAGCGTGTGTACTTCCCCATCGGAAGGCACATAATCGGAAATAATTTTCTTAGTGTCGTATAATGGTGCACACTTAGATGCGAATAATGGTATCCTCCCCATCAGAGTCACTGCTATTATTTCGCAGAGCCGAAGTGAACCAACTATTGATCTTACTTGTCAAAAAGTTAGGTTGACAAGATAGTAAGATTGATGGGTAAAACCTCCTCTTACGAATGGGGGGATTCGTATACGTCCACACCATCGTGGCATACGAGTTCCTCGGTGTTTAGGTGTGTTGGTTGATTTTGAAAATTAATTGTTTTGAGGAATCAATTTGTTTTCGATTTCTAAAGTAGTGTATGTTGTGATTCTCAGGTTTTTCATAATGGCCTTTACCCCACTAGCAACAACTCTTAAGGACAATAAACTTACTGGCCCAAACTACACAGACTGGAAGAGGAACCTTGACATTGTCCTCACTGCTGAGGAGTACAAATTTGTATTCTTCGAGGAATGTCCGGAAAGACCTAGAGAGGACTCTGGTGAAGAGTTGAGGGAGCGTTACAAGAAGTGGAAAAAGGCAGATAAGATGACGCGATGCTACATTCTGGCATCTATGTCGAATGTGCTGCAACATCAACATCAGACCATGGCCACTACTAGCGACATGATGCTGAACCTCAAAGATCTCTTCGGACACCAAGGTCGAGCTGTTAGGCAAACGCGATGAAGAGTCTGATGTCGATCACTATGGTCGAAGGGACACCCGTGAGGGATCATGTCCTAAAGATGATGGCTCACCTCAATGAGATTGAGGTTCTGGGAGCATAAATCGACGGGGAATCCTAGGTCGATATTATACTCCAATCTCTGCCTAGGAGTTTTGAGCAGTTCAGGCTCAACTATAATATGAACAAAAGAGATTATACGTTGGGTGAACTACTAGGAGAACCTAGGCGGCAGAGGCCATCTTTCGTCAAAACTCACAGGCCTTAGTGACTCAAAGGGTTTCTTCTTCTAAGCCGAAAGGCAGGAAGAAGAAGAAACAAAGAGGGTTCAAGAAGGCAGGAGCATCGCAAGGACCCTGGACTGGCGTGAAGAAGCCGAAAGGCAAGTGCTTCATGTGCAAGTAAACTGGGCACTGGAAAGCGAATTGTCCCCGTCGTCAAAGCAAAGGTATTTCTTCAGCCTTAGTCATTGAAACATGTTTAGTGGTGCTATCTACCAGTACCTGGTGTGTAGATACGGGAGCCACTGACCATGTCTGCAATACTCTGTAGGGGTTCCAAGAAACCCAACGGCTAGTGAATGAAGAAATCATGCTCTACATGGGCGATGCTACAAAGGTGGCAGCAGTTGCAGTGGGAGTTTTTTATTTATCTTTTGAGAGAAATAAAGTATTAGTTTTGAGAGATTGTCTTTTTGTATCCTCGTTTAGAAATAATCTGATTTCGGTTTCTAAGTTAATAAAAGATGGATATTCTGTTGCTTTTAGTAATAAAGTTGTTATTAAGAGAAATAGAGAGATTATCTATTTGGGTACAATGGTTGGCAATCTGTATACTCTAGAACCAATAACTCCCATGATGCACACTGAAGTAAATAGCTCATCATCTAACTTGAATAAGAGAAAGGAGCCTTCTAAGATGAATTAGATATATCTTTGGCACCTTAGGCTTGGTCATATTAACCTTAGTAGGATTCAGAGGTTGATAGCCAATGGGCCCCTGGGTTCATTGGTGGTGGAGGATCTCCCGACCTGTGAGTCTTGCTTGGAAGGTAAGATAACCAAGAGGCCTTTCAAGGCTAAGGGGTATAGGGCCAAAGATGTGTTAGAACTAATTCATTCTGATTTGTGTGGTCCTATGTCAATCCAGGCTAGAGATGGCTTTGAATATTTTGCCACCTTCATTGACGATTATTCAAGGTATGGGTACATTTACTTGATGCGCCGCAAGTCTGAATGCTTTGATAAGTTCAAAGAATTCAAGGCTGATGTGGAGAAACATCGAGGCAAAAGTATCAAGACACTACGATCAGATCGTGGTGCCGAGTACCTCTTTGGAGAGTTTAGAACCTACTTATCAGAAGCTGGGATTCAGTCCCAGCTAACTGCACCCGGTACACCCCAATAGAACGGAGTTGCAGAAAGAAGGAATATGACTCTTATGGGAATGGTTAGGTTAATGATGAGCTATTCAGACTTACCTGATTCGTTCTAGGGATACGCTCTGGAAATGACAGCGTACATACTAAACTTGGTCCCATCTAAGTCAGTCCCTCATACTCCCACAGAAATGTGGACTGGGCACAAGCCCAGTCTAGGACATGTTCAGATTTGGGGTAGTCCAGCACATGTGCTGAAGGGAGATACTGATAAGTTGGAATCTCGTACAGAGGTACGCCTATTCGTAGGCTATCTAGAGGAATGAAGGGTGGTCTATTCTATAGTCCTAAGGATCAGAAGGTAATTGTAGCACAAATGCCAGATTTTTGGAAGAGGACTATGTGATGAACCATAAGCCAAAGAGTAGATTAGTGCTTGAAGAGTTAAGAGGGGAGGTTCCGACCTTAGGACCAATTGTACAAGAGGACACACCACAAGTCATTGCACCGTGTGTCGCTGAGGATACACAGGTAGTGCCTCGTCACAGTGGAGGGTTGTTAGACAGCCTGAAAGGTTCATGTTTTTGGGAGAGTCTTTGGACTTGGTCTCTGGTAAACATGAACCGGATCCCTGGACCTATGACGAGGCCCTCCAAGATAAGAATGCATATTCTTGGCAAAGGGCAATGAACTCTGAGATAGAATCGATGGATTCTAACCATGTCTGGGAGCTAGTAGAACCACCCATTGGTGTAAAAGCCATTGGATGCAAGTGGATCTACAAGAGAAAGAGAGGATCAGACGGGAAGGTTGAGACCTTCAAAGCAAGGCTTGTTGCGAAAGGGTACACTCAGAAAGAGGGTATCGATTATAATGAGACCTTTTCGCCGGTAGCCATGTTTAAGTCGATCCGGATTCTCTTATCTATTGCAGCTCATATGGATTATGAGGTATGACAGATGGATGTCAAGACGGCTTTCCTGAACGGAAGTCTTGAGGAGACCATCTACATGCAACAACCAGAAGGGTTCATTGCAAAGGGCAAAGAGCATCTAGTGTGCAAGCTTAATCGATTCATCTATGGATTGAAGCAAGCTTCAAGATCTTGGAACATCCGCTTTGATGAAGTAATCCAGTCATATGGATTTACTCAAAGTCCGGATGAGTCTTGTGTGTATAAAAGTTGTAACGGAAACGTCGTGGTGTTTCTTGTACTTTACGTAGATGACATTTCATTAATTGACAACAATGTCAAAGTGTTATCTGACGTAAGAGTCTGGCTATCAAAGCAGTTTGATATGAAGGACTTGGGAGAAGTGGGACACATCCTTGGGATCAAAGTCATAAGGGATCGCCAGAAAAGGATGTTGTGCTTATCCTAAGCTTCATATGTTGATACTGTCTTGTCTCATTTTAGCATGGAAAACTCCAAGAAGGGTTTCCTACCCTTCAGGCATGGAGTTCCACTATCTAAGGAGATGTGTCTGAAAACATCAAAGGAGATAGAGGAAATGAAGGCGGTTCCTTATGCTTCAGCAGTAGGAAGCCTCATGTATGCTATGTTGTGCACGAGACCTGATATCTGTTTTGCCGTGGGCATGGTCAGCAGATATCAGAGTAACCTAGATAGGGGCATTGGACAGCGGTAAAGCATATATTGAAATACCTGAGACGAACTAGGGATTATATACTAGTTTACCGGGCAGACCAATTAGTCCCTGTGGGTTACACGGACTCAGATTTCCAGTCAGATAGGGACAAGATTAAGTCTACCTCGGGGTTTGTGTTTACTTTAGGAGGTGGAGCCATTGTCTAGAGGAGTGTCATGCAGAAGTGTGTGGCGGACTCCACCATGGAAGCTGAATATGTGGCAGCCTCGGAGGTGGCCAAGGAAGCTGTATGGCTCAGGAACTTCATCATGGACTTGGATGTGATTCCTAGTTTGCCCAGATCTATCACAATATTTTGTGAAAACAGTGGTGCAGTTGCAAACTCGAAGGAACCACGAGCCTATAAGGCGAGTAAACACATAGAGCGATGTACCACCTGATACGAGAAATCGTAAAGCGAGGAGAAGTGGCTATCGCCAAGATTGTATCAGAGGACAACCTGGTGTTGGATCGGAGTAAATTGATAGAGGGGGGGGGTGAATATCGATTGAAAATTTTCGCATAAAATAGAGAAATACGCAGCAGAAATAGTAAAGCAATGTCGCTAACACGATTTGTTTTACTTGGTTCAGAGTCGCGGTCGGCTCCTACTCCAAGGCCCATGGTCCTTGACCATTTTCGTTGGGCAGTTCTATATTTGTAAAAATGATTACAGTTTCGAGTACAGATATAGGATCGAAAAAACAGTTACAACACTTAAGAAAATTAACGATTTTACCAACGACCAAAGTGGATGAAATTTCTGAGCAGCAGGTCATCGTCGACGCTTGAATCGCGAATGCAGAGCATGCCAGAGCGTAGCGCTTGAGCGAAAGTGTTGAAAGCGAAGTTTGCAAGTTGTGTAGAATCCTTGGGGGTGAACCCCCTTTTATAGTCGTCTCCTGGGCGCCTATGTTGAAGGGGGCGCCTACACGTGGCCTCTCCTGCGCGAACTCTAATCCGCAGGCTCGGTCAGCGCTTATCCCCTTCATTAAGGCACCTGAGCTGTCTGGGGCACCTGTGTTAACACAGGCACCTAGGTTGACTTGGTCTATAGGCTTTTGTGGCAGTTTGCTTCGATGGTTTCGGTTTGGCCTTGCACTGGGGCGCTTGTATCCTTACAGACGCCTAGCCCAGTGAGGCGCCTCCTTCCAATGAGACACCTGAGCTGCAGAAACACAGTCCCTTCGTTTCCTGCAACCAGGGTTAGTTCCAAAACACAAGAAGCATATATACAATATATGTTTGACATTATTTACAACCTAAGCTATCTTGGTTCTGACTTTGGGTTTCCCAAATGGAACCCTAGGTCGAACCGACGCCTAATGTTCCCTCCTATGGGGAACGCATCCTCACCTACTCCTCTCGGGAGAATTTACCTTTTTTGCCAACCGGCTCCTCCGGTTGGACTTTTGCCTAACTTCACTCACCAGGTCTTCTTTCCCAATCCGCGATCAGGTCTTCGTGCTCAACTTCACTCACCAGGTCTTTGGTGCCCAGCTTCACTCACCAAGTTTTATTGCCCAACTTTAGGTCAGGACTTAGTTGCCCAGCCCGCGGCCAGGACTTAGTGCCCAATTCAAAGAACCAGGACTTAGTGCCTAGTGTGCCTAGGACTTTCCTGCACACTTAATCAGCTTGTTAGATCATAACCAAATCTTAACTTCTGAATCCTTTGCCATTATTAAAACAAAGGTTTGACTTTGGTGCTTCCGACACCAACACCTGGCAGATCCTTTCACGAAAGCTTTTCCAGCTAGAGCATTTGATCGGCATGTGGAGGATATGGGAGTCAGATGTATGGCAGTGAGAGAACAGCAGTGTCTTTAAGTATAAGTGGGAGATTGTAAGATGTGTATACTGAAAGACATGAGTTTCTTTATATGAACATCTTTATTATGAAAAGAGAATCACAACTACACTAGGTGCCTGTTTACATTAGTACATGCATGAAGTCCAATACTACACATTGTAGATAACATGGTGTGTGGTGACACATGAAAGATCGTGTTATCAATTTCCTGCCTAGTATAAGTAGAGGCTCACAACCAAGATGTAATTGGACAACCCATCGGAATGGTTGTAGTGTAATTAGGTGTGGTTGATCTTGACCATAGAATTACACTAGTGTGCTTTGAGTACATTGAGCAGGACCAAAACCCGAGGTTATCCAATTTATACTGACTTGATAATTGGATATAACCTCAGTTGTTATTATGGAGTACAATCCCTTAATCCCGAAATAATAATGGGCATATATTATTAATTATTGTTTCTTTGATTTACCAATGGGCGAGATCTATTCTATTAGATCGATAGGCCTGGTAAGTTGGGAGATAATATTAATAATATGATGTGCCATTGATTATTGACGGAATCCGTGTCCTGGTTAGTCGGAATGATGATGCCCCCTTGATGAGCTCAAAAGGTTCATCGTGCTAAACCCTGCAGGTGGATTTGATCTGGTGCGATGAAAAGGTTGAGTGATACTAATCAAGGATCCAGAAGTTAATTAATTTAAATTGTCAATAATTTAATTAATTAACTGGCATTCGAGATCTTAAACATGGGGGGATGGATGACTCGTAATATGTGGAGCCCATATAATAATATGGGGTTGGTGAGGAAGTTCAATTGAGATCCTTTAGTGGAATGGATATTAATTAATGAATCGGGTTTTGATCCATTAGTGGGCCAAGAACCAACTCCTCCTCTTGGTCCCTACCTTAGCCCTATAAATACCCTAAGAGATCATGATACCAAGGCGTGATCTAATTCTAAAACCCTTGGCTTTTCTCTCCCTCATTCTCTCCTAGGGCAGCCAGCTGCAAGGGCAAAAGAGGGGTGGCGCAAGGTGACAAAGGGGAAGGAAACTCATCTTTTCTTCCTCCCTTTTGATCCTTCTCTCTTCTTCTCCCTTGGATGACTCGGTAGGAGGCTCAAGAAGGACAGCTGGCGCCACCATGAAGCAAGGTGGCCGGCGGCGTGCTTGAGCAAGGGAAGAAGGACAGCGGGTGCAAGTAGAAGGAAGAGGGAGAGTTCTTCTTCTTCCTATACTACTTCTTCATCTTCCTTTCGGTCCCTTACCTAGATACCTTGTGGTCGAATCTCCCTTGAGAAGGGAGGTGGTCGGCGGCACTCGGTTGGAGAGGGAGGGGCGCCGGCGGCAACCCTAGTGACTAGGGTTGTTTGGCGAGGGAAGAAGAAGGAAGAAGGAAGAAGGAAGGAATTAGAAGACTTGGTGATCTCGGTTTGTGGTAGATCGTCGCCCACACGACGTTCGCAAAGGGAGGGACATAAGGTAGAAGACCGCGAGGTGATCGGAAAGGTATAACTCTTTCCATTCTCCTTCAATTAACCTTATGTCATACATGTGCTTGTTGTGTTTGCCTCGTCATTTTATGTTTGTTAATTCATTATTTTGATTCTGAATCATGATGAATAATTTATTAACTGGACCCCGACCATAAACACAAAAGCTGGCGATCTACTCGTCGCCTTTGCCACAGTCGAACGGTCGAGCAAATTACAAGGCCGATTTTGGTAATTGGCTAAGTTGTAATTTGGATCGTTCGATACGGCACGAGACGGTCGATGGGAGACGAGTCTCCATTCGGATTAATTTTTAATCCGTAGACATGGAGAGATCTCTTGGATCGACCAGGTATTCACTAAGGAAACCCGCCAAGCCATTCCCTACACTCCGGAGGACCTACTGGAGGGGACTCCAACCGGGCAAGGAAGTCTTACACATGGCGATTGGAGGACTACTCCATCGGGACAAGCCGTGTAATGCCTGTAAAATCCTCTCAATATTTTTCTTTAAAATATTGATTATGCTTATGTGGATTCTTGAGTATACTAGTATGAACCTTAGCATGATCTCTTATATAGATTAAAAAGCTAAGTGCTAATGGGCCTTACATGGGCTCTTCTAGTACCATAGCTATTAGTGGACCTTGGGTAGAATTTTAACATAGATAGAAATGAATTCCAATTAGGAATATTAGCATGACTCTTGGTGGGCTCTTATGTGGGCCTTGCCAAAAATAAGAGTAAATGGAATAAAAAAAAATGCATGCACCAATGATTGAACCTAGAATAGAGGCAAAGCCTCATCATGCATGTATTAACCAATTCACCTAGCAAGGGAGTGCTAGTGGAAAAGGAAGTGGATTGTTGTTAAGGCTAAAGGAAGTGAAGAGTCACCATGTGAGGAGGCACCATGCCCCTTCACTTGCCCCTCCACTTGCCCCTCCACTTAGTATAAAAGAGGGGGATGAGGAGTGAAGAGACACCTAAGTTATTTCTTCCTCTTTTCTTCCACCAAGGGCTCTTCCTCTCCTCTCTTCTTCCTCCTCCTAGCCGAAACCCACAAGGTGGTTTTCCCCTTGGAAAACTTCACAAAAAGACTCCCTCTTGAAGATCTAAGTTCTTCTACAAGGCTACAAGGGCAAGGAGTGTTCTAAGGTCAAGAAGGTTTTCTTTTGTTTCTCTATTCAAGGTTTATAACTAAGATAAAGAAAGGTAAGACTCCCTCACCTATGGTATAATAGTTTTCTTTGTTGTCTATCATGATTTAAGTTTTGTTTGGGATCTATGTTGAGAAAACTATGGATTAGGGCTTCTAGGGTTTTCGGCCAAGCAAGTTTTTGGGGTTTGGGATGATGTTAAGACCTCACTTATGTTTCCTAATGCTTTCTCATGATAAAATAAGAATGAATTATGAGTTGTGGAATTTTTGTAGCACCCTAATACCCTACAAGTTTCGGCCACCTCTTGCCTTTCATAGTTAGGATTAAATCTAACCCTCCAAGCATGCTTATTATGATTCCATATGTTACAATGGATGTTAATTGAAATTATATGAATTTTTCCATGGACTTAAGATCCCTATAAGTTTCGGCCAAGACTAAGTTTTAGGGTTAGGAACTAGGGTTATGTAACGCCCGCCTTTTTCCCCCACCTTATGGTGTGGCGAAAGGCGGCGTTACGCTAACATACATAGGCATATGAACATCTTAATGCAGCGGAATAATTTTTTTTTCTTTAAACTTACTATATGAATCATACATATATGCTTACATTATCATTCATGAACATGGTGACATAGTAACTTAGCATATTACTGGTATATATAGCATCATGATATAACTATTTCATAACTTATTCATAAGCACCATAAGTAGCAAGTAACTTCTTAGACATAACTATCATAAGTATAGCATAGAACCAAAGGTGGCATTTCAAACACAAGACATGCGATAAGTGTAAATAGAAAATCCTTTGCCATGTCACTGCCACACACATGCCATTGCCCCTCCTGCGGCTCCCCTTAGTAACCTCTTGCTTGATCTGTGGTATAAGAAAAATAAGACTATAAGCACATAAGCTTAGTAAGACCCTTTCCTACTCACAAAAATCCATACGTCACATAAACATACACATAATGCTTAAACCATACTTATTATGACATAATTCTTGACATGAACATAAACATAAACATAAACATACTTATCATGACATCATTCTTACATGAACATAAACATAAACATACTTATCATGGTATCATTCTTAACATGAACATAAACATGCTTATCATGACATCATTCTTACATGAATATAAACATTAACATAATCATGCTTATCATGGTATCATTCTTACATGAACATAAACATAAACATAAACATACTTATCATGACATCATTCTTACATGAACATAAACATAAACATACTTATCATGACATCATTCTTAACATGAACATAAACATTAACATAAACATACTTATCATGGCGTCATTCTTACATGAACATAAACATTAACATAAACATGCTTATCATGGCGTAATGCATAACATGTATGGATGCGTGAGTCAAATGCATATATCATAAGGATGCTTAATTTGGAAACCATAATTATAAATATTTAAACATAATCATAACATCATGGGGGTCCCCGGCTTGTACCACATTCATACATCATATGCGCGCATCCCTAAGTAAATACGAGATAGCTAATCTCGACCTACTAGGGTAAGAACAGCTTTATCGGTAGTCCCAGAACCGTGGACAGCTTCATTGGTAGTCCAGAACCGTGGACAGCTTCATCGGTAGTCCAGAACCGTGGACAGCTTCATCGATAGTCCAGAACCGTGGACCTTACTCAGGTCCGGTACAAGCTCATTCATAAAATAAAATAATTTCACATGCTTCGTCATTCATAAAACATACATAGCATAATCTTTCATTCTTAATGCTTAACATCATCATTCCGCCTTATAGGCATGAACCTCCTCTTCATTCATCATTTCCATTCCATATCATCATTATGCCTCGAAGGCATGAACTTTAACTTCATTCATCATTTCCATTCCATATCATCATTTCCATTCATAAAACATGACATACATACATAATTATATCCTAAGATATGAGCATCATCCTAGTCCATAAAGCTTGCATGATCATGGTACATAGGATAAACATGCATTTCATACATGGTACATTTCATCTAGCATGCATAATCATAGTATCCATCATCGAACTTGCATGGATAAGATACATATGAACATGATACATATCACTTAGGTTCATAACAATCAACATAAACATGAATAAGTTTACATAACAATTTTTTTTTATACATATGTCAAACGTGTTAATCCTAACGCATGCCTACTTCTTCCTACCTCATGACACATGTATTTATAACATATTACAAAGGACATTCATAAATAGATCCTACTAAACATGATACATAATATAACATACAGGGTCATCATGCATAACATATAAACCTACAACATACCTACAACATGATACATGACATTATCAAAAAAACCTACAACATCCTTGAACAGCAGCTCAATACATCTAGAAGCAGGGTTGACCGGTCAACACCGGCGATTTGAAGGCGAACACGCGATGTCATCGCGCGCGAGATTATCCTCTGGCGGCTTGGCCGCCGGCGGCCTTTCTTCGATGACAATGCTTTCTGGGTTCCCTCCCCGGGTATCAATCAATCTCCCTAAGCCTTCTTTTATCAGTGATGGTGTTCAAAGTTTCATCATCGGCGAGAAGGCGTATCAGGAAGAGTCTATGGATAATGCTAAACCTTATCTGGGCTCTATATCAGTGGATGGTGCTCAAGATCGTATTTCCTCTCAAATGGCTTTGAAATCTAACACATCATATGCAATGGCCGTGAATCCCATCTCTTCCCGATCGTCCAAGAAGAGCTTTGTAGATATTGGAGCAAATTTCAAGCCGATTATTATCCATAACAACAAGCCTGGTATTTTTTATTCAGAAGATGAGATTACAGGTATGGCATCTCCTTATCAGTTTTCCTTAATAGGCAAATTCTCAGGTTGGCGACCAAATCAAGTAATTATTGAAAAAGCTTTTAGTAACCTTGGGCTTTCTGGATTCTATAATATACATTTATTGAGAGCTGGTTACATTTTCATTCATCTTACCTCAAACGAAGACATGGCGAGGGTCTGGTGCCGAGGGGTTTGGTCAATTGGAGGTGTTCCATTGAGAATCTTCAAGTGGTCACCTCATTTCTCTTATGATGTAGAGTCTTCAGTTGTCCCAATATGGATCCAATTACCTGACCTCCCAATTCATATGTTCAATAAATTTAGTCTATTTTCATTGGCAAGAATTGTTGGGAAACCAATTAAGATGGATGAAGGCACAGCTGATGGCACAAAACTTTCAGTCGCTCGAATATGTGTGGAGCTAGATCTGTTGAAACCCAGAATTGAAGAATTCTGGATTGGTATAGGAGAGGAGAAGCGTATTCAGAAAATTCTTTATGAAAAGATGCCTAAATATTGTATTGATTGTAAGCATTTGGGTCACTCAAAAGAGGAGTGCTATATAAATGGAAATAAACCAAAGCCTACATGGTTGTCTGAAGAAAGAATCAAAGATGTGGAATTTTCGTTTCCTTTGCTGAATAAAAAGACTCAGCATATTACAGACCCTATCCATTCTGAAGGCCAACCTTTTGAGCTCGGTTTGAAAAATGATGAGAAACAAAAATGGGTTCAGAAGAAGAAGTTTACAGATAACAGTAACAAAGAAGATAATGTGCTTGAGAAGGGATCAAATAGATTCCAGCTTTTAGCTGATTTAGAAGATGGTGACAATGTCAATAATGTATGCTCAAAAGCTACTCAAAATGTATCAAGCAATGTAATGCAGGAAAGTAACAAAAATGATGATCTTTGGTTTGATGGTAGTCTTAAGGATGTTATTCCTATGGAAAATGATACTGAACAGGGTAAATCTGTACTAAAAGAAAAGGATGCTCAAATTGAAAATGTCACAGAACTTAGCAAAAACACTAAGCCTAGCCAAACTGTTTCATGGTGTCTAAAGGACAATCCTCTAGCAGGCTCTTCCTCTGAGTTATATGGAAACAACACAGACCTTCCAATGGAAGAATTTCAACAGGCTGTAACAAATGAAAAGCCTTGGGAAGATCAAAATGAATCTAATTTAGCTACAACCTCTAAATCATTTTCGGAAGAGGAGGACACAGATAATGAGTTGGGAGAACAGCTGCAAAGATCATCCTCCTGGGATTTAACAGAGTTGGAGTCTCAAAAACTTTATAAGGGTAAAGCAAGGGGGAAAGGAGGAAAAATTTCAAAAACTTCAGTTCCTTTTATTGCCAGATCAGATAACCGAAGAGTTACTAGGAGCAAGGCACAAACTCAAAATTGATATTTCCTCCAACATTTGTTAATGGCAGGTATTATATGGAATATTAGAGGGATTGGGAATGATGCATCACTTAGAAGAACTCAATTCCTAAGAAGGAAATATCATTTAAATTTCTTGGCTATTCTTGAACCATTCATCAAACTTGATGTTAATTCTATTACAAGACAATTGGGTTTTGCTAATGCCATTTCTAATTGCACTGGAAAAATATGGTTTCATTTCGATGTTAATATAGAATTCGAATTACTTTTGGATCATGAGCAGTTTCTCCATATGAAAATCAGTTCCCATATTTTCCCCATCAAAATGTTAATCACAGTGGTTTATGCAAAGTGCTCTCAATTAGATAGAACTATACTTTGGAAGAAATTGCTTGAGATTAGCCCAGAGGATTCCGAATATTGGTTAATTGTAGGAGACTTTAATGTCATTTCCAGCCCAAATGAGCATTCTAAAGGTTTTATCTCAAAATCTGGTCCAGTTAATGATTTTAATGATTTCCTTATGTTGTCTGGCTTAACTGATGCGGGATTTATTGGGGATAGATTTACTTGGACAAATGATAAAATCTGGAAACGGTTGGATAGAATTCTTTTATCCCCTTCTTGGAATGCTAACGATTTCTCAGTTTGCGTAGAACACCTAAACAGAGCAGCCTCTGACCATTGTCCACTGCTCATCACTTTTCCCAAATTCTCGAAACCTGCTTCCTCTTTTCGTTTTCAGAACATGTGGATTAAGCACTGTAATTTTTTTCAAACAGTCACTTTAAATTGGAGGCTGCCGACTATAGAGAAAGGCCTCAAAAAATTACAGCTCAAGTTGAAAAGGCTAAAAGAACATCTGAAATGGTGGAATTAGGAGGTCTTTGGAAATTTACATGATAATATCACCAAAGCTGAAGATAGTTTCGCTGAAGCTGAGAGAAAGTTTGACTCAGATCCTTCGGAAGTTAACAAATTAAGCAAAGCTCAGAAGCAGGCTCATCTCTTCAATATGCTACACATGGAAGAAATTTATTGGAAGCAGAAGGCTGCGGTAAAGTGGATTTTAGAAGGTGAAAGAAATACTAAGTTCTTCCATGACATGGTAAAGAACAAAAGATCGGCTAGCAGGATTTTCAGAATATGGGATGAAGGCATCTGTTTAGACAATCCTGAGCTAATTCAAGCTTCGAGCTCGGCCTATTTTGAGGAACTATTAACTGGTGAGCCGTTTAACTGTGATGAAGTGAACTTTGATCATATTCCTGCCTTGATTAATATAGGTGACAACGAAAGCATCTCTACACTCCCGAAGATGGATGAAATAAAAAGTATTATTTGGAATATGTCTTTGCATAGTGCGGCGGGACCTGATGGATTCTCTACTCAATTCTACAAATCTTGCTGGGATATTATTAAAGATGATATTTTGGAAGCGGTTTTGGATTTCTTTCATGGTAGTTCAATGCCAAGGGGTATGGTGGCCACTACAATTATTTTAATTCCAAAAATAGACAATGCTCAACAATGGAAAGATTTCAGGCCAATCAGTTTATGTAATGTCTCAAACAAGATTATCTCTAAGCTTCTAGCTTCAAGAATGAGCAAAATCATGAATAAAATTATTTCGCCTTCACAGAGTGGTTTTGTATCTGGTAGATTGATTTCAGATAATATATTATTGGCTCAAGAGATTAATCATAAGTTGAACTTTCATGTCAGGGGTGGCAACTTAATTTTGAAGCTAGATATGGCCAAAGCCTTTGATAGAGTGCAATGACCTTTTCTCTTTAAAGTCATGGAAGCCTTTGGATTTTCGATGTCTTCTATTGGCCTCATCAAGCATTGCATTACAGAATGTTGGTTTTCTGTTAAAATAAATGGGAACCTGTCGGGTTTCTTTCATTCTAAGAGAGGACTAAGGCAAGGCGACCCTATTTCTCCATTACTTTTTATCATTGCAGCGGAATTTTTATCTAGAGGTCTGGATGCTCTGTTTAATAAATACTCTCAATTATATTTCACCCTGGGTTGTGATTTCAAACTTTCTCACTTAGCATATGCAGACGATATTGTTATTTTTATGAATGGCTCAATCAATAATGTCAAGCGTATCAAAATTTTCTTAAAGGAGTATGAATCATGCTCGGGCCAATCTATCAATGAGGGTAAAAGCCTATTTTTTCCATCAAAAAGCATCTCAAGTAGCAGGAAAAATTTAATTGCCTCTGTTTCTGGTTTTATGGAGGGTCAACAACCAATGTTGTATTTGGGAGTTCCTATTATATCAGGAAATAGAAAGTCAAGCCATTTCCAATCATTGATCGGAAAAATTAATAAGAGACTAATGGGCTGGAATATCCAAAGGCTAACTTTTGGAGGTCGATTGCTTCTTATCCAAAGTATCTTAACTTCAATTCCATTTTTTACCTTGCAGGTTCTTCTTCCACCATTGGCAGTCCAACACCACATAGAAATGATATTTGCAAATTTTTTCTGGGGTTCGTTTGACTCAAATAAGAAATTCCACTGGATTGCTTGGTCTGATATTTGTAAACCTAAGTTGGAGGGAGGCTTAGGTATCAGGAAATTATCAGACATTGCCGTAGCCACGGCGATAAAGCTTTGGTTTAGATTCCGGGAACAAGGCACCCCATGGGCCAATTTCTATTAAAAATGTATTGTCGATCAACTCCTTCTACTGTGGTCTCGGCTAATTGGAGGGCTTCTCCTTGTTGGCGCCGCCTCATAAAAATTAGATGTTTAGCAGAGGATAAAATTGGTTGGTATCTTGGTAATGGTGAGATAAATTTTTGGTATGACACTTGGCTAGATCAAGGTCCAATATATCAATTTTGTGAGGTAGTGGATAACCAAAACTGTAAAGTGCTGGATTTCTCTTGCAAACAAGGCTGGAACACTTCTAAGCTAATGAATACTGTCCCAGCTAATATTTTGGATGAGATATTGGAGTTTAACGCACCAAAGTGGAAGGAAGATGATACAACAGTGGGGGAAGAATTAAACTGCCGTGACTGTATCCTTTGGAAACCAGCTTTGGACGGCAAGTTCTCTTTAAAGTCAGCCTGGAATTGTATAAGAAACGCGCAACAACCTGCTGAAATTTGGAAAGCTTGCTGGAGTAAAATTCTTTCTCCTAGCATCTCAGTCTTTATTTGGCGTTTTTTACAAAGAAGGTTACCATTAGATGAAATTGTACAGCAAAGGGGTATGGAATTAGCCTCTAAATGCCAATGCTGCAATGAAATTGAATCTTGGGATCATTGTTTCTTCTCGGGCCCAGTTGCTAAGGTTGTTTGGAGACATTTCTTACAATTATTTGGGGTGGATAGATATCAGATCTTAACATGTTGGAAAAGTGGAAAATCTTGGTCAAGTGATGGGCATATTAAAGAAGCAGTTCCATTACTGATCTTTTGGCATTTATGGTGTTCTAGAAATGATGCTAAGCATCGAGCTATCAGGCCATCGGCTAATAGAATCATATGGAAGATTAGCTCATATATTCAGTTAACTATAGAAGCAGGACTGATTAAGAAAAATCAGTGTTAAGGTTGCAGTAAGGCAATGGATGACATGGGTTATCAGGTGATCAATAGAGTGGTTAATAATATCACAATTGTGCATTGGAAAACGCCAAGATTTGGTATATATAAGGTGAATACAGATGGGTCTTCAAAAGGTAATCCGGGTCCTGCTTCATATGGTATTATCGTCAGGAACCATGGGGTCGGATTTTATTGGCAAAGTTTGGTAGTATTGGTATTGCTTCGAATGTTAAAGCTGAACTTATTGCAATTTTAAAGGGGTTGGAATTATGTGTGTCCAAGAGTTACACCCCTATTTGGCTAGAATCAGATTCTTTAGTGGCTCTAAAAATGCTACAATCTGGTTTGGTTCCATGGAATTTTCGGAAGTTGATCACTAAAATTAAAGGTATTTTGAGACAACAACGTCAGATTTGGCTCACACATACGTTTAGGGAGGCAAATTCAGCTGCAGATTACCTAGCAAATCAAGCCTATAGTACTCCTACTGGAAGAACTTTGGGAGCTGACGATATTGATAAGACTCTCTTTGGCATTTGCAAATTAGATAGATTAAACATGCCTTACATCCGATTAGCAAGAAAACCGGGGGTTTATTCTATCGTTAAGAAAAAAGTTGGGTTATAAAGATCATCCTTTGGCTTTGGTCATTGTTCTAAGCTATGGTCACTGTTAAGATCAGTCTAGTTTCCTGGTTTTATTATTAATAACCTTTCCCTGGTGATGTTATCTTTTCTACATATTTTGGTTGAAGGATTTTCATTCTGATACACTGATATTAAGTTTCCTCTTGCCAGCTTGTAAAATTGGGTGATATGTTCTGTTAAAATTCCTTGCAGAATTGTTTCTGTGATTTGATGCTGGAATTCTGGTTTTTATTCACTCATACGACAGCCTGATTACTGCTAGTTATATTTTACATGGTTTTCAAAAAGCTGGATTATTTCATGAAGCTATGGCGTTTCTCTGTTGCTTTGATTGTGCTGGTGATGATGTAAATGTTGGGTTTTCTTATTCCATAGTCCAAATTGTTGATTTGAAGATTGTTGTTTACTGAAGTTAGATATGGAGGCTCTGCGGAGTTGTATTGTTAAATTACTGCAAATGTTCTCTGAGTTCCACACTCCAATTATTTCTTGATTGGGTTTTCTTTCACTCGTACTTGTTCCCCTGATAACTTTTATCTTATGGACATTCCCTGTTCTACGGTACTCTTCAAATTGAATTGCACAGTGTTTGCTGGCTGTTAATATTGTTGATTGCAGAGTTGCCATCAGACCTTCGAAGCTACCTCCTGTAGAGGCATTAAAGTTGACCAGATATCAATTGTTTGTAATTAAAATGTGTGCAGAATCGCCAGCAAAATTTTGGAAATCGGTTTAAATTGGTTCAGCTCGGTTTTCTTTGACTTCCCTAATTGTCAGCTTTTGATTAGGGCTGTTTTTATGGAATTTGATAGCTCTGGTTACTAATTTTAGTTTTGATTATCTCCGGGAAGCCACGGGAAGCTAACATAGAGAAATCAGTTTGTATGTCGTGATAATCATTGTTAAAGGCTTGCAATGTATTTTAATCTTTTTGATTCAATGTGTAACGTTTTTTCACTGTAATCCGATTTTAGAGGGTTAGGTTTGGTCCCCCTTCTAAAAATGGGTTTTCCCACTTCTTGAAATAAGATCCTTATTTTTTCAAAAAAAAAAAAAAGGAATGAGAGTTGTAGTGTTCAGTAACAATTGAGTCTTGTGCGCTTGAGTTCCTGCGTTTTGTTTTTGCTCCACATTAAGCTTGCTGTTCTTGAGTTCTTCAATCATTCTGAGCAAGCTATTGAGAAGCAATCATCATACTTGAGCGCTTGAAGGAGAAAACAAGAGGCTTGGAGTCCGACAGTGGGAAGACACGGAGAAGGGTTCTGCGTGAGATCGCCACTGGGTGGAGCTCAGGGAAGCTTGCTGTGTTTTTGTCCTTGCTAAGTGGTTGAGTAAGATCCTTCTTGTTGTTTCTTTGTGCTCATTCTATATCATTGTTTGAAACACACTGTGGGGAGGTTTCTCCACCGAGAAGGAGGTTGCTTCATATCCGGTGATCACCGGGGCTTGATCTGCCGACGATCAAGGGATCACCCACCTAAAGGGCACGCCAAGGAGTAGGGGCAAGTTATCCCTTAACCTTGTAAAATCTCCTTGTTAGCGATCTTGCTAATCTTGCTAGTTAGGTTTTGGTTTTAGTTTCTGCAAGTTTTGTTTTCCCATACTTCTGATGTGTTATTAATAACTTCAAGTGCAGAAATTTGATAACTCTTCTAAGAAGAAGTGATTGGCTATATTCACCTCCCCCCCTCTCTAGCCATCTCGTTCCCAACAGGTTTCACATCGGTTAATAAAACCAAAGTATGCAAGCTTCGACGATCCATATATGGACTAAAGCAAGCATCCAGGAGCTGGAACATCCGTTTTGATGAGACAATCAAAGAGTTTGATTTCTCACAAAATCCTGATGAACCTTGTGTGTACAAGAAGGTTAGTGGGAGTGCAGTCGTATTCCTAGTGTTATATGTCGATGACATATTACTTATAGGAAATGATATATCAGTCTTACAGTCAGTTAAAATTTGGTTGTCCAAAACTTTCTCCATAAAAGACCTGGGAGAAGCAACCTATATCCTTGGGATTAGAATCTATAGAGATAGATCAAAACGGTTGCTTGGTCTTTCGCAGTCTACATATATAAACCGAGTGCTAGAAAGGTTTAGCATGTCGGAATCCAAGAAAGGTTACCTTTCCATCAGGCATGGGATCAACCTTTCGAAGTCTATGTGTCCGCGCACAGAAGACGAGAGGATTTGCATGAATAAGATTCCTTATGCATCCGCGATAGGATATATCATGTATGCTATGTTATGTACTAGGCCCGATGTATCATATGCTCTGAGCGTCACAAGCAGATACCAGTCTGATCCAGGAATGGATCATTGGGCGGCTGTCAAGACAATCCTCAAGTACTTAAGAAACACTAAGGATGTGTTCCTAATATATGGAGAAGGTGATATGGTAATACGTGGAATACAGATGTCAGTTTCCAGACAGATAAGGATGACTCCAAATCTCAGTCCGGATACGTATTTATTTTGAATGGAGGTGCAATAAGTTGGAATAGTTCCAAGCAAGACACCGTAGCGGATTCTACCACGGAAGCGGAATATATTGTAGCTTCGGAAGCAGCAAAGGAAGCAGTCTGGATCAAAAGGTTTGTCTCGGAACTTGGTGTGGTTCCAACCATTGATGAAGCAATACCGGTTTACTGTGACAACAATGGAGATATTGCACAAGCAAAGGAACCAAGGTCTCATCAGCGATCCAAACATGTGCTTCGCCGCTATCATCTTATCAGAGAGATTATAAGTAGGAATGATATACAAATTGAGAAAATTCCCACTGAAAGGAATTTAGCGGATCCTTTAACTAAGGCCTTGCCTCAAAGTAAGTTTAAGGGTCATGTTAGAGCCTGTGGTATTGGGTACCGTAGCGATTGGCATTAGGCCAAGTGGGAGTTTGTTAGTAATATGAGAGAAGTGTCCTAAGGCAATCGCCTTATGATTGTAATCATTTATTTTAATAAATGAATATTCACTATTTGAGTATACATGTTTGTGTATTTGATTGAGATCTTAAACTCATTTACTGAATATCCGCAATACAATTCACAGCATGAGAGAATTTGTGATGAATTCACAACTAGTGATTATCTCTACATGTGCAATTGTGAAGTATTGAAATTGTCCCTAGTCGATGAATTGATAAATACGGACACTATCAATTCTGTTGAGACTAGCATGGGTTATTCTCTAATCAGCTAATTCTCACTGGCTGGTGACA
This sequence comes from Boesenbergia rotunda, assembly GCA_024364735.1. Taxonomy (NCBI): domain Eukaryota; kingdom Viridiplantae; phylum Streptophyta; class Magnoliopsida; order Zingiberales; family Zingiberaceae; genus Boesenbergia; species Boesenbergia rotunda. Next base: position 45,355 of record JAGFNQ010005624.1, on the reverse strand, counting down.
TTGAGATGTCCGGAGATAAACATGAATGCTAGTTAAGGGAACTAGTTCATTAGAGTTACTGGCTGTAAAACTTCATATGGTAGTCTACATATAGATATGTCAGTGAAGTTCTTACTGCAGCTTAAGTGCGATGTTCCTTTAACTTGCGGTGTTCAAGTCATCTTGGTCATGGAGACTTATACTTTGACATCTTAAGCAAGCGTCTCCAAGGAGGTGTGGACCCAGGATGATTGGGTATAAGCCGAAGTGCCCGAAGATGTTTGAACAGCCTACAAAGGATTCACCAATCCTTGCGAGGAGATGTATGCCCGAGGCCTATCGTCGGATTGTTACTCGAAGCCTCTGGCCAGAGCATGACATGTTCAGAGTATGAATCTCTTAAATACATGAGAGTAATTAGAATCCGTAGGACGAGAAAACGTTACTTGGGCTAGGTGTGACGTAGTCAGCCTAGTGGGGACTGACACACATAGACCATGTCCTGAATCAAGTGGGTATAAGATGGTGAAGGGAATGGGGCACGATTCATTATAGCTGCTGAAGGGTTTCAGAATTGTTTCTGAGGTCAACCGTTGATCTTTCGATTAATTGGGGATCATGATGTACAACTAGGTGTGACTCATGATCGCTCTATAATTAATTGATTAATTATAGACGGTCAACATAAATCGAAAGTCTATTTAGTCACACGCACTACGAGTAATCCGAGGATTTAAAACGAGTTGAAAATTAGATTTTTCAATCAAGAGAGATTAAGTTTGGTTGAGCCAAACGATAAGTCGAATCTGAATTTTTCAGAGACGCATCGGAAGCGTAAAATGGCTAAGTCTTTTGAAGACTTAATAGATGAATTAAATAAGTTTAATTCATTGGGGCATGGCTTAGATGGGCCGGCCAAAGAGGGCTTCCATCCTCTTTGCTTGGCCGGCCACAACAAAGGGAGAGAACCAAGTTTTTGGTTCAATTTATAAAATAAACCAAGTGTGGTTTGTTTTATAAAATTATGGATGATATAAATTTTTATATAATAAACCAAGGTTTGGTTTATTTTTCATGGAAATTAAAATGAACCATGTAATTAATTTGTTAGTGATATGAGATAAGTGTCCTAAGGCAATCGCTTATGATTGTAATCATTTATTCTAATAAATGAATATTCACTATTTGAGTATACATGTTTGTGTATTTGATTGAGATCTTAAACTCATTTACTGAATGTCCGCAATACAATTCACAACATGAGAGAATTTGTGATGAATTCACAATTAGTGATTATCTCTACATGTGCAATTGTGAAGTATTGAAATTGTCCCTAGTCGATGAATTGATAAATACGGACACTATCAATTCTGTTGAGACTAGCATGGGTTATTCTCTAATCAACTGATTCTCACTGGCTGGTGACATTGAGATGTCCGGAGATAAACATGAATGCTAGTTAAGGGAACTAGTTCATTGGAGTGACTGGCTGTAAAACTTCATATGGTAGTCTCCATATAGATATGTCAATGAAGTTCTTAGTGCAGCTTAAGTGCGATGTTCCTTTGACTTGCGGTGTTCAAGTCATCTTGGTCATGAAGACTTTTACTTTGACATCTTAAGCAAGCATCTCCAAGAAGTTGTGGACCCAGGATGATTGGGTATAAGCCGAAGTGCCCGAAGATGTTTGAGCAGCCTACAAAGGATTCACCACTCCTTGCGAGGAGATGTACACCTGAGGCCTATCGTCGGATTGTTACTCGAAGCCTCTGGCCAGAGCATGACATGTTCAGAGTATGAATCTCTTAAATACATAATAGTAATTAGAATCCGTAGGACGAGAAAACGTTACTTGGGCTAGGTGTGACGTAGTCAGCCTAGTGGGGACTGACACACATAGACCATGTCCTGAACCAAGTGGGTATAAGATGGTGAAGGGAATGGGCACGATTCATTATAGCTGCTGAAGGTTTCAAAATTGTTTCTGAGGTCAACCGCTGATCTTTCGATTAATTGGGGATCATGATGTACTACTAGGTGTCACTCATGATTGTTCTATAATTAATTGATTAATTATAGACGGCCAACATAAATCGAAAGCCTATTTAGTCACACGCACTACGAGTAATCTGAGGATTTAAAATGAGTTGAAAAATGGATTTTTCAATCAAGAGAGATTAAATTTGGTTGAGCCAAACGATAAGTCGAATCTGAATTTTTCAGAGACGCATCGGAAGCATAAAATGGCTAAGTCTTTTGAAGACTTAATAGATGAATTAAATAAGTTTAATTCATTGGGGCTTGGCTTGGATGGGTCGGCCAAAGAGGGAGCCTCCATCCTCTTTGCTTGGCCGGCCACAACAAAGGGATAGAACCAAGTTTTTGGTTCAATTTATAAAATAAACCAAGTGTGGTTTGTTTTATAAAATTATGGATGATATAAATTTTTATATAATAAACTAAGGTTTGGTTATTTTTCATGGAAATTAAAATGAACCATAGATTGGTTTATTTTATAAAATCAATCATGGATTGATTTACCATGATAAGGAAATTTATTCATAGGAGAGATGATTTTATCATGAATTAAAATATGATTTTAACCATATATAAAATCAAACTTGGCATGATGGAATAATTATTCCATATTTGAGAGCTTGATGGTTGAGAGCATATATAAAACAAGGCACTAGCAAGCCCGCTTTTTGCGTTGCGGAAACCCCAGAATTTCGCCCACGGGATCCGTGCGAACATAAAATATTTACGAGTACGAGTTTGACTACTAAATCTACACTAGATCTACATGATAGAACCATTACCCTTGTTGCGTAGCCCTTCGATTTCCCGCTCGTCCAATTGCCGCCGGATCTCGTAGAGTATCAAAGCAGACACTCCTCTAGAAGTATCCACACAGGACCTTGGAGAATAGGTTGTGCTAGCAACCTTATTGCAACCCCTCGTTGCGAGAAGAAAGAGCAAAACGAAAAGAGATGCAAGATAGCTTTTTCTTCCGTGAGAAGAAGCAAGAGCAAGAACACACACGAGAGCCAAATTAAACCCTCTCACCTTCTTCTTTTCCACGCCACCACACAACCACAAAAGGCCAAAATTAATGCAAAAATTAATTGACCATTAATCACCATTAATTCCCAATTAATGCAAGATTAATTAATCAATTAATCATTAATTCTTGCCATAACAAGTAAACTTGCCGTTTACTTCATGCATGCTTGCATGTGGCTAGCCAAACTCAAGTTCAACTTGAGTCCAACTCAAGTACATGTAATTCGAGTCTAGCTTGCATGTGGTTAGACTAATCCAAGTTCAACTTGAGTCTAACTCAAGTACATGCAACTTGAGTCTAACCCAAGTCTTGGTCATCCAATGCTCAATTGTTCTTAATTAAAAGAACTCATCTCCAAATAGAATGTCCTTTTTGTGTGTGACCCTATAGGTTCTTGTAACGTTGGCAATGTCTCTAAACACTTTTAGAGACATAAGCAATGAGCGGTATCTAGCAACACATCATTGCTACCCAAGTTACAAGAATGTTGAGATCCAACATCACCTTGTGACTAATAATTGTGACTCTCACAATATATGATAATGTCCCTCTATCCTTGATATCTAGATTGACTCAATTGAGGCATAGACCGTGTCATCCTCGAGTCAATCTATATCTTGAACTCCAAGTAGACTCACACTAATCATGAGCTCAATATCTCATATTGATCACTTGGCATGATGCACTTGTGAATGATATATAGTCTTATATTTCTCCCATATTTTTTTTTTGTACGAAGGGTCCTTGAATGGGTCTGATTGAATGAGAGGCCCATCTATATAACATCAATAAAGGAACCCCAAGGAGACAAGGACAAGAGCTTGGGTAGGTAGGTGAAATTCGAAACGAGATAGATAAGGACAAATGAAGGCCATACGGGCCTCCTTTCTCCCATCCTTTCTGCTTTTCTCTTTCTCTCCTTCTCTTCTCCCCTTCTTGCCGTGCGCCAACCAGCCCTAAGAAGGAGCACCAACCGGCCGCCCCTGCCCTTTCCCTGCCGACCACCACCTGCTGCCGGAGAAGGAAGCTCCGGCCATCTCTTGGCCAAAAGAAGGTGCTGCCGGAATTAGAGTTTGCCGCAAGGATCTTTTTGCCGCAAGCCTCTTCTTTTGCTTCGCCGGAATTTTGATTCCGGCCATCCTTTTGTGGTTAGTCTTCCGACTTCTCTCTTGGTTTTTCTTGTCGTGTTCTCGGAGAATCTAGTAGTTCTCGAGAACATGAAACTCATGGCTTTGCGAAGTCATCCCGAAGATACTCGGCGTGGACGCGAATAGAGGCGGAGCTTCTAAGGGACGCTTACGGTTGGATCTCGTCCCTTCCTTCGAGTTACATGAGGTAATACGTAAATTAGTTTATGTTTCTGCAAAATTTTAAATATATGATCATGTTTACACAAGATAAAATTGCATGCTTAGATGTGTGGTTAAATAATTTGAGAAATTGTTTATGTTAAACCTTCCGCTGCACGTAATTAATTTTAAAATTACAAACCCGCATCCATGTCAACATGCACCCGGTCCCAACATAATTCAGCTAATTCAGCTTTTGAATGACCACTTACAGTTATTTTGCCGTCTTCTGATATGGTGAGCTTTCCGTCGTCCGGCTCCGATTCTGATCCGGTGTCGATGTCTTCGAATGTAGTCAAGGCGAGCAGGTTCGATTGTGGGGCCTCTTCTTCTTCTTCGGATGAAAACTCGTCCCACGTTGCTTGAAGGGCCTTCTTCCTTCTTGTCTTCTTGGCTTCTTTCAGATTAGGGCACTCTGATTTGAAGTGTCCCTTCTTGTTGCATTCGAAGCACGTTACGTTGGATTTGGTCTTGGATGGTTCGCTTGGTTCATCCTTCTTTCGGCTGGCTTTTCTTCTGTTGGACTGATTCTTCAATTCCTTGTAGTAGTCTCAGGCTAGCCGAACAAGCTTGGGTCGATCTCCTTCGTTGTGTTCTTAATCTGAGTTAGAGTCAGACTCGGGTGCAGGTTGAGGCTTCTTCTTAACCTCTTTTCCTGTTTTGCCTGCAACAAAAGCAATGTATTTCTTGGCCAAGGTGCAGTTAGTCTGCTCATGTAATTCAAGTTCAGAAAATAACTCATCTAATTTGATTTTAGACAGATCCCTTGAAACTTTGTACGCATCTACCATAGATGCCACAAAGTATTCTCGGGAAAGCATTAAGGGTATACCTGATCAGGTCACGGTTCTCTACCTTGTGACCGATTATATGTAGACCGTTCATCAACTCCTGGATTCTGGCGTGGAGTTGGCCTGCTGACTCGCCGTCTTTCATTATGATCGTGTATAATTTGTTTAGCAGTAGGTCCCTCTTGCTGATTCGAGTGTCGGAGGTTCCTTCGTGCAATTCAATTAACTTACCCCAGAGTTCCTTTGCACTGTTGAATGGTCCCACCCAGTTTAGCTCTTCATTGGTTAGACCGCATTGGAGTGTCTGGGTCGCTCTAGCATCAGCCTCGATCTTCCTTTTTAGCGAGGCATCCCATTTGGTGTAAGGTTGTGCCACTCTTTCAGTATTTTTGGGATTTCCAAACCAGATTGGATTATTATCCACATGTCCACCTGAGTTTTCAGGTGGACTTCCATCCGACTCTTCCAGTAGGAGAAGTCCTCCCCACTGATGAGTGGTGGTCTGGCTGTACTGAAACCCTCATGCATGGTCATTTAGAAATTTTGAAATAATAAGAACAAAAAAAACTGTGCCAAGACTTGGTCTTGGATTAGCAGTGCGGGAATAAGATATTTAAAAGAAATTATCAAGTGGTGTTGCACCAACCTCGATTAACGATAAAAATTCGATCGGAAAAGAAATTAAAAACTTCGTAAAAATCCGAAAAACTCTCAAATTGGTGGTTGCACCAAATTTGAGCTACCCCGCTCTGATACCACTTGTTGGATCGAGAAACACGATAGAGGGGGGGTGAATATCATGAAAATCTTTTCGGATAAGAATAAGAGAAAATACGCAGCGGAAATAACACAAACACACAAAGAACACAAGTATTTTTACTTGGTTCGGAGTCGCTGTCGGCTCCTACTCCAAGGCCCACGGTCCTTGACCGTTTACTGCGGGCAATTCTATAATCGCGCAAAGGTTTACAGATTTTGATACAAGAATATTGCAGTAAAAAAGGAACACACTTTTCGTTACCGATGCCCGGTGTGGATCGTACTTCAGAGCAGAGGGTCGTCATCGGTGCTAGAGTCTCGAGATCGGAGTTTGCCGGAGCAGAGCGCTTGAACGAAAAGCTTAGAGGCGTTGGAAAGTTGTGTTCTTGAAGCCTCGGGGGGGGGGGGGGGGGGGGGGTCGAGCCCCATTTATAGTGCTCCTGGGGGCGCCTGATTCGCTGGGGGCGCCTGACACGTGCCTTCAGATCGGAGAAACTTCATCCGCAGCTCGGTCAGTGCTTATCCCTTTCGAATCAGCCTCTGGAGCTGAATGGGGCGCCCGCGACCTCCTGGGCACCCAGCTTGACTTGGTCCGCTGGCTTCGTAGCTGATTTTGCTTCGACTACCTCTTTGGCTTTGACCTTGGGCGCCCGGGACCTCCCGGGCGCCTAGCCCAGTATGGTTTCGAAGCGATTCTTGTTCTTTGCTGTTTTGCCTTTGACCATGGGCACCCGGGACCTCCCGGGTGCCTAGCCCAGTTTCCTGCCCCTCTCCTTTGGGGCGTTCTGAGCTACAGAAACACACTCCTTCGGTCCCTGCATACAAGGTTAGTTCCAAAAATAAACAAAACAAGAATATTAGTTAGTATTTACAGCCGTAGCTGTCTTGGTTCTGACTTCGGGTCTCCCAAATGGAACCCTAGGTCGAACCGACGCCTACTGTTCCCTCGACGGGGAACGCGTCCTCACCTACTCCTCTCAGGAGAGTTTACCTTTTGCCAACCGGCTCCTCCGATTGGACTTTTGCCTGATCCACCTGACCAGGTCTTCGTGCCCAGTCCTCGACCAGGACTTCGTGCTCACCTTCCGAGCAGGTCTTCGGTGCCCAGCCCCTTGACCAGGTCTTCTTTGCTTAGCCCTTTACCAGGACTTCTTGCCTAGTAGTGTACCTAGGACTTCTTTCCTGCACACTTAGTAAACACATTAGACAACAATAACATCTTAACTTCTGAACCCTTTGCCATTATCAAAACACAGGTTTGACTTAGGTTCTGCCTGCACCAATAGAAGGCACTCGAGACCGCCTCCTGGGTCCACCCTCCCCCAATTGCCGTTGACAAGGAGACCGACTTCGGCGAGGGGACCTTCGTCGATACCCTGCGTTGCTCAACTTCTTGCCCGGCTTGGCATCCGCCTCCTTAGATCTCCTCCTCTTCAATGTATAACATTCCTCCGTGGAGTGAGTGGTACTGCCATGAAAGTCGCAGTACTTCTCCGGCGGTGCAGGTCCTTCGGTATCTACTATTTCCACCAGCTTCTTCCTATTGTCCCAGTGACCTTTGCTGGAGCGAGGATCTTTTGTTCGGGCAGGAGTTGGTGGTTCCCTCCTCTCGGATCGTATCCAGATTTGGATAGGGGTTCCTGTCGATTCCTTTCGGCGGGAGTGCTACACTTCCTCCACATTAACGTGCTTGAAACTGGTCGGTGGATTCTTCACTAGAGACCAGACAAAATCTCCTTCAGCGAGTCCTTGCGTGAAGGCGCTGACAAGAATCTCTAAAGTGACTCAGCATATCCTACGTCACACGATTGAATCGCTGGATGTAATCTTTTAACGACTCTTTGCTTTTCTGCTTTAGGATGAAAAGATTCAGTGTCGTCTTCTGATATCACCAGCTGCTGGCAAAGTGATGCAAGAAAACAGTTTTAAACTTTAGAAAGAAGTTTATAGAATCTTGCGGCAATCTCTGAACCATCTCTGTGTCGCTCCTAACAACGTGTTCAAAAATACTCGGTACTTCACACAATCCGTATATTGGTGCAATAGGACTGCGTTTTCGAACTTGCAAATGTGGTCTTCGGGATCCACTTTCTCATCATAATCAGCAATCCCCGTACCATGAAATTTCTTGGGCATGGGATCATCTACGATGTGCCGAGCAAAAGGTGAAGATATGTATTTTGGGAGAACCTTTGCATGCTCACTCTTCCCTTATCCTTCTTTGCGTCGTAAAATGCTGGAGGCAGCAGAATGTGTTTTCTCCATCTCTCCCATGGAGTCTCACCGGTGTCCTGGGGCCACATTTACAGGCACCCCTGGCGGCGAAATGGATCTTCGAGTTCGAGCGCACGAGGTAGACACCCTCGGGGCGTCGGCCTGCATCGATGCTGCTCGCTGAGATGTGGCTTGCTCAATTTGGTGTTGCTCCAGCGCTCCTCGAACGACGTTGACGACTAAGCGGTCCAATTCCTCCCATGTCAAAATGATGGGTTGCTTTTCCGGTTCCGCCATCACAGTGTTCCTTCTGGTGATTAGTCTAAGTTTCCCAAAAATTAACGACGCCAAACTTATTCTGGAAGCGAACGATGGGGATGACAAGTCACTATGACATAGCCTAAAATGACGGCGAGAGATGATGCCTACACCTGCGAGATTAACACGAGCGTTAAGAGGATACACCGGAAGGAGTTCCAGCGGAGCCCTCTCCGATGCTCAAGTCAGAAATTCTTCTAGGAGGAATTTACTTCCCGGGTTGGTCTCGGGGACTCTCCATACTGAGCTAACCTCGGGTATCTCAGCATGACCAACCATGCTACGTAACTCTCTCGTGCCATGTGTTCACCTTGGGCTAGTTATCCTGATCAAATATAAAATAAAATTATATACGATATATCATTTCCTATGAAACTTATGCCGTATGCATTCTGATGTACGATTTAGGCATGCCAATTAGAATGGTGGTATGAATAGGTCATTCAACTAGGTTAAAGTGGGCAAAATGGATAAGATAGGAATTACGGATTGACCACACATGTTGATCTGGATAGGCTACTCTAAACGACTAAGTTGATCCAAACAATCTAGGTGAGCTGGCTAATTAATTGGTTTGAGCGTTAGGCACTTTGAGTGGGTTAGTTGATTTAAATGGACCAAGGATCTTGGTCGATTAGATTATTTTAGATTATACAATAAAGTAAAGAAAAGATGATTTTGATCACCCCTAGTGTTTCTCATCTTCGATCCCATAGCAAGATGATGGAGCCCCCACGGGCTGGATCGGATGGTAAGGCGTCTGCTGCTTGAATCGGAGGTCTCAGGGTCGAGGGTCGCTAGTTGCGCACGGGGATAAAATCCTGGTTTGCTAGCATTAAATTCCCTCGACCCCAGGCGTCTTACCATACCAGTGATAACTGTGATTTACCTCCTCCGTATTGGTCCTGGGACGGATTTACCTCCTCCGTATTGGCTGGACGGGTGCAGGGGCGCTGGGAGCGAGCGTTTCGCCTTTTGAACCATAGCAAGATGATGAAAAAAGGTAAATCACGTACCGAACAGTCTTCTCGATAGGAGGATATTTAATCTCCAAGGAATGAACTCTGTTGGAATCTACCTTTGCTTAATGAAATAACTCTGCTATGTCAGACTACCAACTCGACTACTTGGGCGAGTCAATCAATTCAAGTGGCTCATAGGTGGGTCTATCAGTCAAATTTGAGCCCATCGCGTGGACAAACAATTTGCATGGATCGAATTGGCCAATCAAGCAAGTTGGATGGCCCAAGTCGTCTAATCGGCCGGTTCAAATACTGATGTAGTCAGTTCAACTGATCTGAGTAACTAGCTAGGTGATCCTTGGGACCTAATTGACCCCAACAGTTGAGTCAGTTTGGGTAGACTGATCGGTGCCATTTGGTGTCTAGCTTTTTGCTGTATCTTAGTTCTTAATTAGCAAATACAGGACTACAGTTTAAGAGTTCCACCATAATCTTCATCTAAATCTTTAATAATTAATTAGTTCACCACCCTGCAGTTGCTTCTTATCTGTCCATCAGAGCCAGTGAGTGGGCTTATGCTGCCCATCTTGATCATGGAGTTGGAGAAGTCGCAAAAGAACGCCCAAGTGTTGTTCTCGTACTTCAACACCAACTCCCTCGTGCCCGCCGCCACCCCTTCGTCGCTGGAGAACAGCCCCTGGTCCGACGACAAGATACCCCTCTGGCTCACCAAGTTGGTGAAGTAGTGGTTGTCGAAGGTGAAGGTGGAGTTGCGGTCGAGCGCGGTGGTGCCGTTGCCGTCGGCCGACTGTGGGCAGAGGCTCTGCAGGGAAGACGCCAAGCTCGAGTCCAGCGTCGGGTCCACCGAGCTCGTCTCCGAGAAGTGGGACAATCGGTTCGAAAACGTCGCACACCGGGCCAAACCGATCGTATGCCCACCTATTAATTAAATTAAACACGTAATTAAATTAATCTTTTATTAATTATTAACTAAGAGTCTATATATATATATATAGATATACCTGATAAGGCGACGACGTCGGTGGTGTTGAGGCCGACAGCAGCGAATTTCGATACGATCGAATCGATGGAGTCCACCGGAGATGGAAGGTTGGCGTTAGCTCCTGTTTGGTTGGCAGCAAAGCCATCTCTTCGGCCGAGCAGGACTCTCCATGAAGGACCACCGCTCTTCATCCAACAAATTAATTAATCAATTAATATATATATATATATAGACACACACACACAACACGTACACAAAGTTTCACTAATTATGAATTAATTAAGCTTTGATCGATCACCAGGACGACAGAGTCTCTTGCGGCTATGGCCAGTATATCCGCGCAGGACACCGTGGCGTTGCACTCGCTCTCCACTGCAGCTTTGATGGCGTCTACGACCTCGAAGCCTCTCGCGGAGTTGCGGTTCGGGTTCGCCAACTTCTCGCCGTCGCTCCCGTCCAGGAGAATGGAGCCATCGCAGCCCTGCAACGTGGAGAACGATCGAGCGATTAATTAATATAAATGAATTGAACAAGTAAGCTAGCTAGCGTACGTAGACGAAGACATCGTTAATATATATACGTTGACGAAGCAGTCATGGAAGTGAAGCCTGAGCAGAGAAGCTGCCATCCTCGTCTCGTTGCTGACTGCAGCCGCAACCTCTCTCCGCACCACTCTGAGCAGGTTTGGGCAACTCTGCGAGTAGAACCAAGGGCTCAGCTGTGATCTCACCTCCATGCTCGCACACAACAACGCTACCAAAAGCACAAACAGTAATCTTTTGCATGGCTTCTTCATCATCTTCGTCTTCTTCTTCTTCTTCTTCTTCTTCTTCTGCTTCTAGCTAGCTCCTTGTTGATACAAAATGAAGGATAAACTAAGGCAGTATTTATAGGGTGCAGCAAGCTTATCTTTGCTGGGAAAACATCAGTCTAGCTTAATGCGTTCCTGTTGGATTAATAAGGTAGTGCGGCTGCATGTGTAATTTACAAAGAAATATTGAAACTAAGCGTGCATGGACATGATAGTTAGTGCTGTGAAAAGGCATCATCTGGGGCAACTTTATTGGATGCGAGTTACGTATACAAATACAATTTTGTAGGAGCATTTAGGAAATTATGTTCGAGCACGTTTGGATATCTCACTGCATATGTCTATATAAAATGGGATTGGAATTGAAAGTCAGTCCTACCCACCCAGCCCCATTGTTATCCCACTGAGTAGCTCATTTTGATTGTCAAATAATAAATGCAGCCGCACTAGCTCCTAACATTGGCATTAATATAGACAACGAGAAAGCATTAACTCTGAGCTAGGCCTATGCAAGCTTATGTGCAGTGCGCTTTAATTTGGTTCTTTTTGTATCGCCAAGAGGGAAGAAGATGACCATTGTAGCCGCTACAAAAATAATGATTTTTAAAGACACGTAAATGTCATTATAATATATTTTAGAGGCATAAAAATTATGATAATATCATCAATATATAAACACGCTATAAAATGATGTTGTCTTAATTAGACCATATTTTTATAATGTTATTATAAAATATCAATTATAACTTCAAAACTATCTCAATTTCATGATATAAGGACAATCCAAATCTTAGAAAAAACTATGTTAATAAGGGTAAATTAAATGTCACCTAAACTAATTTATATTGACAATTCTAATTGTCTTATATTTTTTTATAAGGACAATAAAATGGTCACAAATAATAATTTAAAAATCATTTTAAAACGTCACCTTAATTAATCTATAATGGCAGTAATAAATATCATTTATAATAATTTATAAAATAATTAAAAATTATCACTGATATTTATTTAGAATATATAATCTTAATTCAAAATTTACACATCACAATTCATCCATCGCATAGAATAGAAAAAAAAATCAAAATATAATTTAAAAAGCTAATAGATAATTTTTTATTCATCTAACCACCATTCGAGTCCAATTTACAAATGTAATACTAATAATAAGTCTTTTACATCCAAAACTAGCTATACACTAATAAAATACACTGAAAATATTAAGTTTTAGAACTAACAAAATCTCCTAAAATAAAAACTCAACTAATTTGTTATGGATCATCTTCAACAAAATCTCCTAAAATAAAAACTCAACTAATTTGTTATGTCCTCTTGTCCTTCTTCCTCTCTGATGATAGCCTCTGCTACATCGCCTCCACATGTATGGCGCAGTCCAGTGCCTGTCCGTAGGAGATCAAATCCCAAGGAGACATCCGAGACTGGATGTAGGGAGCCAATCCTCTAAGAAAATGGGTCATCCTCTCATGATCTCTAGGAAACATCTGAGGACAACTCTCGGATAGCTGTGGAACTCTGCATCATACTCTGCCACTGACTGCTCTCCCTGACGAATCTCCAGAAACTCCTGCCATTGAGTCAGCTGCTGTGCAGTTGGGAAGTACTGAGTGGTGAACGCCTGTCGAAATCTCTCCCAGGTGATCGGCTGAGTGCCCATAACCATCGCTGAGTGATCCACCATGTCTCGGCTCGGTCGCGCATACGATACGCTGTGAGCTCAACCCGCTCTAGATCTGTACACTCTAGGTATGGAAACGTCCTCTCCAGCGTCTCCAGCCAAGCGCGAGCCACATTCGTATCGGGGGCTCCATGGAACAGAGTAAGACGGCCCTTAGCTACCTGTACTAATGCCGGAATCCGGGCCACAGATCGGCTCCGAACAGTAGTAGTAGGTGCTGCCGGTGGTACTGTAGAATCTCCGGATGGTATCGTCGGTCCTGACGGCTGTATATCTATTGGCTGCCCAGGCTGAGGCTCTGTCTGAACCGGAGCAGATGCTGGCGGAGCAGATGATTGGCAGCCTGTGTCTGAAACATCTGAAACATCTGCTGCATCATCTGCTGCTGCTACGCCATCTGCTGCATCATCTACTGCTGCTGCACCATCTACTGCATCATCTGCTACATCATCGATGATGCAACATCCTGAGGTGCCGCAGCAGGCGCCACTAGGGCTGATGTTGCAGTCGAACCTACCGGAGGTAACCCCGATACTGCAGTCGGAAATGGCGACGGTGTCCGCGGGGGTTGAGATCTCTGATCATCACGAGTCTCGGAAGAGGATCGTCCTCGGCCACGAAACCCTGTCCGTGTCCGTCTCACAGGACCCTCCTCTGTCCCCGTCACCGTCGCTCGCTGAGACACTCGCGCCCTCCTGTGCGAGGGTCGACCCGGCCCACCAGGTTGGCGAGGTGGAGTCAACTCAATGCGTCGCGGCATACCTGTAGAGATACACCATTCATTAATACCTGCTTAAAAATTTCTAGAATTAACACAAAACCGCAACAAAATGTAAGATCGTCGCCTGGAGCTGTCCCGTCGCCGCCATGTCCCAATTGCGTCTATCGAGAAAACGACTCCGACATAAAATCCGAAAAAAACACCCACAAGACTACAAGGTATCTCGAGAACCTCGCACTGATACCAAATAAATTGTCACGCCCCGAGGAGCCACCCGTCCGATACCAACCGGACTGCCACTCCCTCGATCCGGCGGACAACTCAAAACCCTAACCTCTACGATCACCTCGACTGATTGTACCTCAGCCTATAGGGCTGGAACAACCGTCTATAGAAACGAAAACGCCAACAAAGACAAAACACTGAGTACCGGTACGACTTACGACAAAGCACAATACACAGAAGGCCACCATGGCTCACAAAAGTACAACTATATCGAAAATACCGCAGCCGAACAGCAAATGAAAGTACAACTGAATGACAAATAAAAAGGTATCAACAGGTACCACCGACATATACAGGACAACAAGAATCGTCTCGACACACGTACAGGTGTTGATGCAGTCTGGCCCGGTTATTGTTTTGGTGTTTGACAATGATTTAAGTTTGGTTGAGCGAATTTGGGTTAAAGTCCTGGTCGGGGACTGGGCATGAAACCCTGGTGAGTGAAGCCAGGTCCTAGCTTGTGAAGCTAGGTTAAAATCCCGGTGAGTGAAGCCGGGTCCTGGTGAGTGAAGCCAGGTGATTAGAAATCCCGGTGAGTGAAGCCAGGAGTTGGAAATCCCGGTGAGTGAAGCCGGGTCCTGGTGAGTGAAGCCGGTGTTGAAATCCCGGTGAGTGAAGCCGGGTCCTGGTGAGTGAAGCCGGGTGTTGAAAAGTCCTAATTCGGAAGAGGTGGGTGAAAAGTCCTAGCTTGGAGGGCTAGGTGAAAAGTCCTAGCTTGGAAGGCTAGGTGAAAAGTCCTAACTTAGAGGATTAGGTGGAAAGTCTCATCTTGAAGAGTTAGGTGAAAAAGTCCTGGTTTGGAGGGTCAGGTGCCTAGCTTGGAGGGCTAGGTTGGATGAAGGTCTAACTCGGAGGGGTTGGGTGAAAAGTCCTAGCTTGGAGGGCTAGGTGAAAAGTCCTAACTTGGATGGTTAGGTGCAAATTACCAACTTGGAGAGTTAGATTAAAAAATCCTTAGCTTGGAGGGCTAAGGTGAATGAAATACTAGCTTGGAAGGCTAGGTCTGCGTCCCTGGATCGGTCTGGTGACCGATCAGGGAGTTGGCATGCTGCTCCTTCGTGGATCGGTCTGGTGACCGATCCAGCGATGTCTGATCGATCTGGTGACCGATCAGGGAGTGTGTGTTTCACTCACTGCACAGCTCCTGATCGGTCTGGTGACCGATCAGGGAGCGAACAGTGAGTTGAGTTCCCTTGCTAATCATGTCCAGAACGGTCCGGTGACCGATCAGAGACTTAGGATTTAATTAAAGAATCACTGTTCACTCAAGCCTGATTGGTCTGGTGACCGATCAGGCTGGAGCCTGATTGGTCTGGTGACCGATCAGGCAGGAGCCTGATTGGTCTGGGGACCAATCAGGAGTGTGCAGAAACTGCTGGATCGGTCTGGTGACCGATCAGGCTCAGGAGCAGAACTTTAATTCAAATATGCTGTCAGAAGTCTGTTTTCACTGCCGATTCTCTGCTACTTGCTGATTTCTTTTTGATATGCATTGTTAAGCCTCTGTTGGAGTGTGCAGGTGATAGCAGGTGATTCAAACACTCAAGGAGGGTTAATGGGAGGCTTTCCTTGGAGCAAGTTTGGATCTATTGTGTTTTCAGGTCTCAACGGCATCTGGCACAATTGGCAACTGACGAAGGCGCGGCTGGCAACTGACGGAGGCTCAGCTGGAGGAGTGTCCAGTGGACTGAGTGCTCAGAGAGGTCAGTGGGTCAGAGTGTGAGTCAGTGGTGCTGATGGAGCTGGCAACGTTGAGCAGGAGCTTAAAGACAAAGCTGGATGCAGAGGAGCGGAGGCGAACAAGACAGAAACTTGGGAAGTTTGGCTGGGTTGTGTTCGTGCTCTCTGTTGCTTTGTGCTTGAGCGATCTTGTTACATCTTTGTGAGTTTGTCTTCTCGAGTGTCTCTGTGCTTAACTTGTATCTTCTTGAGATCACTTGTGGAGAGGTTTCTCCATCGAGAAGGAGGCTGCTACTATCCGGAGTTCACCGGGGCTTGATCTGCCGACGATCAAGGGATCGCCCACCTCACAGGCACGCCAAGGAGTAGGGGCAAGTTATCCCCGAACCTTGTATATCGTTGTGTTAGCGTTGGTTTGATTCCTTTCTCTGTTTTATTCTTCCTGTTGCATTTTATTTCCGCTGCTACTAATCTAATCACAGGAAGAAAGTTTTAAAAGAGAGGGCGATTTGAGTGTTTGGCTTTATTAACCCCCCCCCCCTCTATAGCCATCCGGGTTCCAACAAGTGGTATCAGAGCTTGGGGCTCTGTCCAAACGGCTTAACATCCGAGAGCTTACAGCAAGATGGCTGGAAGAGAAGGCTACAGCACAAACCGACCTCCATTCTTTGACGGCACAGATTTTTCATATTGGAGGTCAAGGATGGAGTTCTATCTCAAGACCAATATCAGTTTGTGGTTTGCCGTAAAGGAGGGCTTCATCCTTCCAAGAGATGGTGAAGGAAAAGAGCTAGACTTCTCCATGTGGTCAGCTGAGCAAATCAAAAAGGGAGAAGCGAATGCTAAGGCTGTGGTCACCTTGCAATGTGGAATGACTAAGGACCAACTCATCAAAGTTGGTCCCTTTACAAGTGCAAAGGACCTATGGAACAAAATTTTTGAGCTCCATGAGGGAACTCAAAACACCCGGAGAGCCAAGAAGGATTTGCTTCACAGCCAACTCCAAAACCTCACCATGGGAGAAAATGAAAAGGTAAGTGAACTCCATGGACGGTTAAAGAAGTGTTGAATGGTCTCCACTCCATAAATGAAAAGGTAGAAAATAGAGACCTAGTGAGGTATGTACTCAAAGTCTTCCCTAGGAATACTTTGTAGTCATCCATAGTGGATGCCTACAATGTTTCCAAGGATCTATCTTTTGTAAAGTTAGAAGATTTGTTTTGTGAGATGAACTACATGAGATTTCTAACACAAGCCCAAGGGAGAAAGGGTTTGCTTTTGTTGCAGGAAACAAAAGGAAGAAGGACAAGGAGGAGAAAAGCCACTGTCATGTGGCTCTCATGGCCTTAGAAGAATCAACCGAGGAGAGTGACAACGATCAAGAAGCTCTTCAACCACGCCTTCATCATCTTCGGATGATGAAGAGGTAATCTCTCCCGAGTTAGACAAATGCTATAGAGCAATAGCGTACTTGACAAAAATACTTAAGAAATCTAAGGCCAAAGTCAAAACATTAAGGTTGGAAGTAAAAGAATTGAGATCCTCTAAGGTTGAAGATATTAATGCTTTACATGATGAATCCCTTAAGGATGAAGATAAGGATTTGAAGAGCAAAGTTGAAAACCTCAAGAATATTCTTGAGAAGTTTTCAACTAGCTCTAAAACATTAGACATGATCTTAAACTCCCAAAGGGCGGTTTACAATAGGGCTGGTATAGGTTACCGACCTAAAGAATCAACCTTTGTATCATTAATGTCAAGAACCCAATTTAGATCATCAAATGACTCTAGGGTTCAAAAGGTTAGAAAGAAAAAGACTAAGGCATGGGTGCCAAAGTCTTTCATTGTAGATTCCTTAGGTCCCAAAATTTGGGTAACCAAAACCTCCATATTTCGAATTGTATAAGCATTGTTTGAGGGGGAGCATCTATCAACATGGGAGGTTGATATTTGGTGCTCCAAACCCATGACCAAAAAAAAAAAATTATCATTCACATGGTTGGTTATGGAAAATTCAAATTAAATGCTTTGATCTCCATTGGTTTAGTTCTCATAATAATATAATCCCTTGGCTAGTGATTTTTATGGAATTCATGTGCTAAAGTACTTAGTCATGGTATAATCTACTTTAGTATTTAAGGTCTTCCATGATCAAGTATGCTATGATTTTCTTGTATGTGTATACCACATGAATGCATGCTAAGGAACAAGTATGAAGTTGAGTAGTTGAAGCAAATATGTTATAGACATACATGAAACTGATCAAAACTTAGAAATTGGATCATTTGTTGATACTCACTTGATACAAGTATGTTTTGGAATTTACTCATATATTGATGCTAATTTGATTCAAGCAAGCCAAAATTTTCTTGTTTGCCATGATCTTATTGGTTGGGTGTTATTAACATTTATCTATGACATGAAAAGTGTGGTTAATAACAGCATGCTCACATATTTTATGATGGTTCAAAAGTCAATACTCAAGTTCCATGACTTGTTTGCTTTTTCCACTTAACTGATATCAAATCCAATGTCATTCATATGCCTATTATTAATTGGATCACTAAGGTATCAGTACTTAATTGTAGATTGGATTTTCAAAACTCCTTGGAATAAACATGATCATGCTTAGAACATATTGATGATGCTTTGATACAAATCTGTTTTTGGATTGTTTGCTTTAATCCATAGAAATTCTTTGATATGAAAACATACTGTTTGGTTAAGGAACCCCATGATTAAGACCAAATGGATTAAAACTATTTGAATTAAGGTTTGGGAGTGGGTAAGAGGTAAAACGAAATTGTTTCTGAAACTGATCAGTTTCAGAAAATATTCTGTGTCAGACCTGATCGGTTCACCGACCGATCAGGACTCACCCTGATCGGTCTGCTGACCGATCAGGAGTCATACTGATCGGTCCGGTGACCGATCAGATCAACACTGATCAATAAGTTCCATGATTGGGTCAAAACTCCTCAGTCCGATCTTCTCTCGTCAAATTGTATCAGTGTAATGATCATACCACACACAAATCTGATACAAACCAAGTACAATTGAAACATACTTGATCCTCCATTGGTACAAACCTGGTACTAAGTGAGTACAAGTTGGTTCAAGTGTTCAAAGAAGGGTAGGAATTTTTAAAACCCTTGATCTCAGAAGTTTTTCTGAAACATCAAGTATTAAAATATTGATTTGATACAAACCTATGTTGGAATGTTCAAATTCTTAAGAAAGGGTTTGTTGAGTCATGACTCTTGTTCTTAATGTCGTATTTCGGAAATTTTTCTGAAATGACGAATATCAATAGAGTCCTCTCTCCTGTTATGAGATGTAAATTGTTAATGCAGTCTGATCAGGAACGTATCAGAGTTTTCGAAATTTTTCTGAAATCTGATCGCTCCCCAGACTAATCAAATATCCTTCTGTATCACGTAATCAACAGACCTGGTTGGTCACGGAGACCAATCAGGACTATGTTTCAGATACAGTTGCATTCCTTACTCGTCGTATGAAGCATATACATATTTGACCATGATATACTTCTGTATATGTCATCACATGGAAGTCCAAGTGTTAATGCAGTCCAATCTTGAACGAATCAGAATTATAGAAATTTTTCTGAAAATTGATCGTTCATAGATAAATCAGAAATTTTTCTGTATCGATCATCAGTCTGATGGAACTGCGATAATGTTGTCGTATGATGCATATACATTGTTGCCATGATACATTTATGGTATATGCCTCTCATATGCAATTCCAAAATCATCTTTTGACTTACTTGTCATATGAAACATATACATGTTTGACCATAATATTATTCTGTATATGTTTTCATGTGCAATTCAAAACTTCACTTTAATTATTTTGGGTTTGGAGAGAGGCCCGTGTTTCAGGGGGGAGGTATGTTCAAACTTAATAACCATACCCTTTTCGATGTTTGACAAAGGGGGAGAAAATGGCTGATTAAGTTTATGGTTATTATAGGGGGAGGATCATGATTCCCTTATGAGAATTGAACGGACTACAATTGATTGATACCTAAACTTAAATCGGGTTGTCAAACAACAAAAAGGGGGAGATTGTTGATGCAGTCTGGCCCGGTTGTTGTTTTGGTGTTTGACAATGATTTAAGTTTGGTTGAGCGAATTTGGGTTAAAGTCCTGGTCAGGGACTGGGCATGAAACCGTGGTGAGTGAAGTCAGGTCCTAGCTTGTGAAGCTAGGTGGAAATCCCGGTGAGTGAAGCCGGGTCCTGGTGAGTGAAGCCAGGTGATTGGAAATCCCGGTGAGTGAAGTCGGGTCCTGGTGAGTGAAGCCAGGTGTTGGAAATCCCGGTGAGTGAAGCCGAGTCCTGGTGAGTGAAGCCAGGAGTTGGAAATCCCGGTGAGTGAAGCCGGGTCCTGGTGAGTGAAGCCAGGTGTTGGAAATCTCGGTGAGTGAAGCCGAGTCCTGGTGAGTGAAGCTAGGTGTTGAAAAGTCCTAATTCGAAAGAGGTGGGTGAAAAGTCCTAGCTTGGAGGCTAGGTGAAAGTCCTAGCTTGGAGGGCTAGGTGAAAAGTCCTAACTTGGAGGGTTAGGTGAAAAGTCCCATCTTGGAGAGTTAGGTGAAAAAGTCCTGGCTTGGAGGGTCAGGTGCCTAGCTTGGAGGGCTAGGTTGGATGAAGGTCTAACTCGGAGGGGTTGGGTGAAAAGTCCTAACTTGGAGGACTAGGTGAAAAGTCCTAACTTGGAGGATTAGGTGCAAATTCCCAACTTGGAGAGTTAGATTGAAAAATCCTTAGCTTGGAGGGCTAAAGTGAATGAAATCCTAGCTTGGAAGGCTAGGTCTGCGTCCCTGGATCGGTCTGGTGACCGATCAGGGAGTTGGCACGCTGCTCCTTCGTGGATCGGTCTGGTGACCGATCCAGCGATGTCTGATCGGTCTGGTGACCGATCAGGGAGTGTGTGTTCACTCACTGCACAGCTCCTGATCGGTCTGGTGACCGATCAGGGAGCGAACAGTGAGTTGGTTCCCTTGCTAATCAGGTCCAGAACGGTCCGGTGACCGATCAGAGACTTAGGATTTGATTAAGAATCACTGTTCACTCAAGCCTGATTGGTCTGGTGACCGATCAGGCTAGAGCCTGATTGGTCTGGGGACTAATCAGGAGTGTGCGAAACTGCTGGATCAGTCTAGTGACCGATCAGGCTCCTCCCTGAATCGGTCTAGGGACCGATCAGGAGCAGAACTTTAATTCAAATATGCTGTCAGAAGTCTGTTTTCACTGCGATTCTCTGCTACTTGCTGATTTCTTTTTGATATGCATT
>JAGFNQ010005624.1:0-23294 GCA_024364735.1 Boesenbergia rotunda | reverse complement strand
ACTCTTCTATAGACTTGGGTTCAATTTTTGAAATCAAGGCAATTTGACTAAGGTTCCTAAAAGCTGATCTAGTCTGAACCCTTAGTTCTGGATTACCTAAGATTTGATTAGTTGGGTGGGCTGAGCTAACTCAAACAGTTCTGGGTTGGTTAGGTTCAGTTTCAGGTGTGGGTTCAGTTAGATCATCGTTTTGGTCTTCAATTGGCCTTTCATCAGGGTTAGTACTGGATCTAACAAAGTCAATTGGTTGGTAGGTGGTTTGATCAGAGTTATTTGGGTCAGATTTTTCATCAAATTTTACATTTGTAGTTTCTTCAATTTTTAGGGTAGTTTTGTTGTAAACTCTATAGGCTCTACTGGTAAGGGAATAACCTACAAAGATATCTTCCTCAACCTTAGAAGTAAATTTTTCTAAGTGTTCTCTAGTATTTAAGATATAGACTTTACATCCAAATACTTTAAGGTATTTAATGTTAGGTTGTTTGTTATAATAGATTTCAAAAGAGGTCTTTCCTAGGTTTTTAATTAGAGTTATTCTATTTTGTACATAACAAGCTGTACTAACAGCCTCAGCCCAAAGGTATTTAGGTAAGTTATATTCATTAAGCATTGTTCTAGCTGCTTCTTGTAGTGTTCTATTTTTTCTTTCTACAACTCCATTTTGTTGAGGTGTTTTAGGGCAAGAGAATTCGTGATGGTAGCCTTTTTCTAGACAAAATTGATTAAATTTGTGATTTTTGAATTCTCCGCCATTATCGCTCCTAAGTCTTTTGATTTTAATCCCTTTTTCATTTTCTGTTAATTTACAAAATTGAGTGAGTATATCAAACGTTTCATCTTTATTTTTTAAGAATTTTACCCAGGTAAATCTTGAATAGTCATCTATAATTACTAGGCAGTATAGGTTACCATTAATTGATTTAACCCCATGTGAGTCAAATAGGTCTAGGTGAATTAATTCCAGAATTGACTTGGTTTGAGTTTGATTAGTTGGTTTGTGGGTTGACCTAGTTTGTTTTCCTTGTTGACAAGCATTACATAAGGTTGACTCAAGGTTAGATAACTTTGGTAGGCCTCTAACTAAACCATTTAGTTTAGGTAGTTTTCTGAAGTGAGTGTGTGAAAGTCTCCTATGCCAGAGCCAAGTCTCATCCTTATGGGTTAAGAGGCAATTTTCTAAGGGACAGGTTAACTTAATTTCATAAATGTTATTGTGCCTAAGTCCTCTAAGTGTGATGTTTGGGTTGTCATTATGTTTGATCAGACATTCATTGGATAGGAACCTAACCTTATAACCAGTGTCACACAATTGGCTAATGCTTAGTAAATTGAAGTTGAAATTTTCAACAAGTAATACATTTGTTATTATGAAATCAGACTCAAGTTCAATATTGCCTAGGCCAATTACCTTAAGTTTACCGTTGTTTCCAAAAGCAACGGTCCCTAGTCTTTTGTACTTGAGTTCTGTAAATTTAGTGGGATCCCCAGTCATGTGTCTGGAGCATCCACTGTCAATGATCCATTTGTTTTCCTACAGTTAATTAAAAGGTTTAGACCTTAGGTTGAGTTTTAAAAAAAAATCTAAGAAGATTTAAAAACTTGAGTTTGAATTTTAAATTTGAGTTATGTTAATTTTGATTTTGAATTTGATTTTTATTTTTGAATTTGAATTTTAATTTGAATTTGAATTTGAATTTTAATTTTAATTTGAATTTTAATTTTAATTTTAATTTTAATTTTAATTTTAATTTTAATTTTAATTTTAATTTTAATTTTAATTTTAATTTTAATTTTAATTTGAATTTGAATTTGAATTTGAATTTGAATTTTAATTTTAATTTTAATTTGAATTTGAATTTGAATTTGAATTTGAATTTGAATTTGAATTTTAATTTGAATTTGAATTTTAATTTTAATTTTAATTTGAATTTGAATTTTAATTTGAATTTGAATTTTAATTTTTGAAAGTTGAGTTATCAATCAATAATTTGAATTTGGTTATCCTTATTCATCTCACTCGGTCTAAGTCATCAATCAAGGGAGTCCTATGATTTTGTGAGATGATTTTGAGTTTGTTTAGAAAAGTTAACTTGACCTTGTGTTAGATCCAAGTTTAACAAGTAGTAATTTAAAAGTACACTTCAATAATTGGCTTCCAGGCCATGGCGAGGCACAGTGGCCTTCTTTGGCCGAAGCCTTATTGGAGCAACAACCATTTTCTAGGCAAAGCCGCTTAAAGAAGTTGAACTTTTAACTTACTCATTGAAAACCTTGGTACTAAATAGTACAAGATTCAAATTAACTTTGAAGCTAATCCTAAGTGCCCACCTGGGCAGAGGCTGATTTTAAGGTGCCAACTAGTTTGGAGCCTCCCCCTAAATTGTAGACTGGGTGTCTAGGGTCAATGTAATGGATGTCCCTTTTTGGGACATAAAATTGATTCTGACCTACTTGCTTTGTTAGATAAGCTTTCGGGACCCACGCTTTTCGTTGATTTTTGCGGGGGTGGATAAAGGAGATAAAAGATCTTTGGTTCGATCTTGATTTATATCCTATCCCAGATTTGTTGTACATGCCCTTTTGTGATCCAAGAATAAGGTCAAGGTTCTTGGATCGGGTTGTGAAAGTTGCTAGTAGATCCTTAAGTTTTAGGACTTCACCCTTTAGGGTTAAGTTTTCAGTTTCAAGCTCAATTAATTTTTGATTTTGAGTTTGTTCAGTTAATGTTCTGGTATTAATTAATTGCTCCTTAAGGTCTTGATTTTCCTTAAGGAGCTGTTCATTTCTAGATTCAGATGCAAGTAATTTTTTATTCAAGACAGAAATAATTTTAAAGAACTTTTCATTTACTGAATCTAAATATACCTTAGTAGAGCCGTCTGAAAATAGTCCGATCTCTTGGCTCGACTCATATTCGGAATCCTCGTCTTGATCTGAGTCCGATTCTGGTCCGGTTGCCATCAGTGCGAGGTAGCTTGCGTTCTTCGGTTGTTCATCGTCGGAATCGTCCGAGCTTTCATCCCACGTGGCTTGAAGAGCCTTCTTCTTTTTGTTCTTAGTGGGTTGGTCCTCTTTCTTGTAAGGGCATTCATGTTTGAAGTGCCCTTTTCTGTTACAGCCGAAGCAGATCATTTTGCTTTTACCTTCAGTGCTGTAGGGCTTCATTACCTTTTGAATATCTTTCTTTGAAAATTTGTTCTTCCTTCTGGTGAACATTTTCCTTACCAAGTTCACCAGTTGTTCTTCTTCATCAGAGCCTGACTCATCTTCAGGTTCTTCTTGGACTTTTCTCTTTGATTTTGCTTCCTTTGGTGAACCTGCAAATAAAGCTAGCCCTTTCTCGACCTTGGCGTTAGTTTGCTCATGCAGCTCTAATTCACAAAATAGTTCATCCAGATTTATTTTTGAAAGGTTCCTAGAAATTTTATAGGCATCTATAATAGATGCCCATAGTGAGTTTCTAGGGAACGCATTTAACGCGTACCTTATGATGTCCCGGTTCTCCTGTTTGTGCCTGATCATGTGGAGTCCATTCAATATGTTCTTAATCCGGGCGTGGAGTTGACTTGCTGATTCTCCTTCCTGCATTTTGATGTTAAATAATTTATTCAATAATAGATCTCTCTTTGTTACCTTTGCATCAGAAGTGCCTTCATGTAATTCTGTTAATTTGTCCCATAGCTCCTTCGCCGAGTCGGTTGGTCCAATTCTGTTTAGCTCCTCTTTGGTAAGTCCGCACTGGAGGGTGTTCTGAGCTTTGAACTCGGTCTGAGCCTTTTTCTTCTTCTCTGAGTTCCATCTGTCGGGCCTCAGTGGAGCATTATTTCCCTCATCCATTGGCGGTGTGTAGCCTGTTTGAATTGCGAACCACTGATCCATGTCGGTCTTCAGATAAACCTCCATCTTTCTCTTCCAGTAGGGAAAGTCTTCCCCATTAAAGAGGGGAGGGCGAGCAGTGCTATAGCCTTCACCTTGGGCCATTTAACTTCTGTGCACACGAAATAAAAGTAGAAAAAATATCCCAAGACTGGGTCTTGGATTAGTAGTGCGGGAAATGATAAACTAACTAAAAGCAACTTGAACGGTGTTGCACCAGATTCAAGTAAAATCAAACGAACGAAAAAGATAACCTAAATGTAGGCAATGATACCTAATTTAGATCTTGTGTAGCGAAAAACCAAAAAAAAGCTGGATTTCCCCCTGCTCTTATGGTGGTTGCACCGATACAGAGCGTACCAGGCTCTGATACCACTTGTAGGATCAGATGCACGTGAGAGGGGGGGTGAATCACGTGACTTTTTTTTTAAAAAAATTAGAGTGCTTTAAAAAGCGTGCACAGCGGAAATGAAAGAAACGAAAAACGAACACACAAACACGAACGATTTTTACTTCGTTCGGAGCCTTCGGCGACTCCTACTCGAAGGCCCAGGTCCCTCGGACCTTTCCGTTGGGCAATCCACTAAAACTCTCTACCGGGAAACCCCGATAGAGTAGGCGAGTACAAAAGAATTGAAAGTGTGACAACCCCACACTTTCAAGTAATTAAGTGCAATAAAGTATTAAAAAAAATATTCTTCTTTTTACCGACGTCCGGAGTAGGTCGACTCTTTCGGGGCAGCAGGACGTCGTAGGCTCGAAGTGAAGCGTTTCCGGAGCAAGGCGCGAGCATAGAAGAACTTGAAAGCTTTGGAAGAAGTGTTGTCTCTCAAGCCTTGGTCGAGGGCTCTATTTATAGCCCTGGGGGCGCCCTGAACGTCCGGGGCGCCCTCCTGCGTGGCTGCCGATCCGCATCCCTCTCGGTCAAGCATTTGATCTCTTTATCTTCGGGATCAGCCTTGACCGGGGTGCCCGAAGCGCTCGGGGCGCCCCCCTTGACCGGTCAAAGCCTCATCTCCTTGGCTTCGCGAGGGCGAGCTTCAGCAGCTGAATCTGCGTGGCACAGTGGGCGCCCGCGACACGCGGGGCGCCCGACATGCGGGGCGCCCGATACACGCGGGGCGCCCCGAATAGCGCTGCTGTCGGGCCTTCTTCTTCGTCTGCTGACTTGGTTGACTCTGGGGGGCGCCCGAAACATCCGGGGCGCCCAGCTCAGCTACTGCCTCACTCCTTTGAGGCTCTCTGAGCTGCAGATACACAGTCCTTCGGTCCTGCATCCAGGGTTAGTCCAAAACAGCAAATAATAAGTTAGTTAAAAACAGCCTTAGCTGTCTTGGTTCTGACTTTGGGTCTCCAAAATGGAGCCCTAGGTCGAACCGACGCCTAATGTTCCCTCTAGGGGAATGCGACCTCACTGGTTCGCTCCTCCAGTGACTTACCTCACTTACCTTGTGCAGCTCTACTTGACTTCTTGACCCACCAGGACTTCCTGCCAAGGCTCAACCACCTTGGTCTTCCTGCCAAGTCTCAACCAACTTGGTCTTCAGCTAGTTGTCAGGTCCCGCGGACCCAACTGGACTTCCCGCCAGGACTCAACCATCCTGGACTTCAGCCTGATGTCTGGTCCTGAGTCTTTCAACCCTGCACACTTAGTAAAGAGGTTAAACACCAACAACCCTAACTTTAACCACTTTGTCATACATCAAAACCCGAGTTTGACCGTTAGTGCAAACTGCACCAACAGTAAGTACTGCTCACCTGCAGTAAGAGGCGGGTTTTCCGCAAGAATTTCCCTTAAAAGTTTTTAAAAGAGATATTTACTTCTTGTTCAGATTTTTGCATGTGATCTTAGTTTATTATATGCTTATATATTTTATTGAGTGCCCTATATGAGATTAGGGTCCAAGAAAAGCCATGAGAAAAGAAAAGAGAAGATAAAGATAAGAAAAGAAAAGGCCAAGGCCTTAAGAAATCCCCAAAAGTCAAGACTTAGGGATTTTAGCACGCAAGGTGCTCAAGAAAATGCCAAGGCATTTACAGATAAGAAAGAAAAGAAAGAAAAGCTATTTTATTTTCTAAGGCCAGTACCCGGCGTCCAAGGGCGTCGTTAAAGAAATCCAGGTGTCCAATTCCAAGGTCTTGGCCCTGGTAGACCAAGGTCTGCTCTATTAGGATTGGTGGCTCGCTACCCCAACCTTTTAGGGAACGCGCATGAGATGGTACTTACGTCTTCAGTGGATCCAAGTGATTAGTATTTTCAAGTATATGCTTTAGCAAAGTTTAAGAAAGTTTAAGAAAGTTAAAGAATAGCTAAAGTTTCAAGTTGAGCCAAGAAAAAGTAAATTGAGATTTATTATTGCTTGAGTATGCATGTTTTGAGTTATACATGTTCTTAGTTTTCTTTCAAGCATATTAGTATCTCATATGATTTCATATTGTTCTAGAAGCATGTTTGCACGTTTTGAGATTTTGTGAGCTAGATAGTACTTACTAAGCTTTTTGCTTACTAGTTGCATTTCCTCTTACTGCAGATAAAGGTAAAGGCAAGCAATTCTGAAGGAAGGCGACGAGGCGGTGCTGAGTAAAGTGTGTGTGGTGGCTGATTTTGGAGAGATCTTGAGACGAGACAATTTAGTTATTTGAATTACCATGTTTTAGTTTATTCAATTTCAAGTTCTTGCTTTATGGAGTTTAGCGAACATTTAAGCTTTGGATAGTTTTACATGCTCAATTTCTTAGAGTAAAGATTTCATGTCATTTCATTTAGCATACATGTCCTTATGATTGCGTTGGATGAGTAAAAGTGTGAGTAGATAGAAATATTGATACTTTGTTGGAGAAATAGATGTTTGTACCAAGATAGTACTAATTTCTCTTTGAATCAAGTTCTATTGCTTAAATATGTTTAGAAAAGTTGCATTCATGTTTCATAATGTTTTAGCAAGGTTATAGAACATGTATTTGGTGTTATGAATGCATAGGAGTCAAGATTGGTACAAATTTTATTGTTAAAGTTCATATAACTTGAATAGCTTATTTCTTTCCGCAAAAGTCCTAATTTTAAGTTTATGGATTCGTTTTGGTTGGCTAAATTGTTTAGGAAGTTGACATAGAGTATAGAAATGGTGTCAGAATTCTATATGACTCGAAAGTATAGGTTTGGTGGAGTCTTGAAACAAGTGCCGAAACCTGAAAATTCAGCTTTCAGGCGTATCAGTCGACTGATACAGTATCAGTCGACTGATACCCGAAAGATGAGTTGGGTGAGGCAGGTTTCAATAAGTATCAATTTACGAGTTTTTGAGAAAGAAAGTGTGACATGGTATCATGCATGACTACATAAGTTAGAATATCATCCTTAGATGAATTTAAAAGAAAAAAAAAATTTCCGTATTTCTATTAGTCGTGCATTAGAGTCGAGAAGTAGACAAAAGTAACGTTCCGTCTAAGGCAGAGAAGGCGGGTCGCTACAGTTGTAGCCTTGAATGTTCTGATTTTGGTGTGGAAAATTCTGTGGCATGGGCTGAAAATTCTGATTTTGAAACCCTTAGTTGTAAGGCTGAAAATTTTGATTCAAGGGCTGTATGGGCTGATAAAATGGATGGTTTTGAGGCGGATCTTGCTGAAATGTTTGACACACTTGCTGCCCCTGTTGATATGGCTGAAATTGAGGTTGAAATTGATTATTTCCATGCTGAAAATTTTCAAAAGGCTACTGGAAATTTTGGTTAAAATGCTGAAATTCTTGCTGAAATTGTTGGAATTGTTGTGGTGGCTGAATTTGAGGCTGACAAAACTGATATGGTTGCTCAAATTGGGGCTGATAGCTCTGAAATGGTGGCTGCCCGTTCTGAAAATACTGATTTGGTTGAAAATTTTGAAATGATGGTTGATCTTGTGGCTGAAAAAACTGATTTGGTTGCTGAAAATTCCAATAAGGCTGTTGGAATTCTTGATTTAGCTGCTGAAATTGCTGGAGAGGCTGAAATTGTGGCTGAGGTAGCTTCTGATAAGTAGATGACTGAGCTTTACGTTCTAGTTGGTAGTCCAACCCCTTTAACACATTTTTTAACTCCTCCAATGCCTCTTCTATCTCTTTTGACCCCATTTTGAATTTGCAGCCCTGTCACAAAACAAACAAGAAAAATGACAGCAACCGTATATGAAAGATAAAGCAAAATAAAATAGAACCCAATGATATGTCTAAAAATACACAAGCAAAAATCAAACAAATCAACTAGTTGCTTCCCCGGCAACGGCGCCAAAAATTTGACAGCCCCGAATCTACTAGATTAAATTGTCACGAAAGTTGGGACTATCAGATTTAAATGTGAATGAATGAATGCTGGAAACCCTTTTTGCAATCAAGAATATGAAAACGTAGTAAAGGGGCCACAGGTCGTATTTTTCTCGGGGCTAATTGACGTTGTTTGATTCGCGCTTGTATTTATTTGTCGTTTGTGTTTTCGGGTTTCAAATAGATGTTCGGGTTCTAGGCTGCAATCGGAAATGACAAAATCACAATGGAAAATAATGGAAACCTAACTCATGAACTAACCAAGTGAATGCATTTAATGATTCAACCAATTGGATCACTTACTCCTCTAAAACCCTTAAGCAATTTGTTTGAGACTGATTTCTGATTTCAAAAGCAAATCAAAATGCCAAGCAATGAAATTAAAGCAGTGATTGGGTTTTCGGAAATAAACTAGCTTGATACAATGAAAAGCATGCAAAATTAAGAACTTGAACAAGTACCAACTTCAATTCAATTTTAGCTACAAGTTTTGGTAGCCAACAAATGCAAACTAAGTTCGGAAATGGATGAATTCAGTACCAATTGATATCAGACAATTATGCACACTAGAAACACCCTATAACTTGGTACCAATCATTGCTTAAACATGAACTTGATACAAAGTGCTGAATCTCAGCAAATTGGCACTCAAGAGAAGGAAAACCTCTTCCCAAATTCTGCTGCCCTTGCAGATAATCTCCAGCTCAGAATTCAAAGTGGAAGCTGGTCAATTGAGCTTAGGAAGCAAGGCAATTAGTGAATAAATTTGCAAGAATTGAAGGAATGAATTTAACTTCCAAGTGCAGCTCCATATCAGGCATGTTAAGGCAAACAATGTGCAGAATTTCATGTTCAATTCGGATGCAGGGCAAACAATCAAGGTAAGCTGGCTGAAAGTGTTTTTTCAATTAGCTCTCAGATGGGATTTAGAAGGTCTAACGTTCCATTGATGTAGCATTTAGAAATAATGAATCAAAACCTTTCAAACAACAAGCCAGAAACTGTCAAATACAGTGATGACCTAGAAATTCAGAAACTGATACTCAAAATTTGATTCCAACTGCTAATGAAATGAACCAAGCTCCAATGAAAGTTCAGAAGAAAACCAAGGCTAGATGATTCTCAATTCAGATACTATCAGTTGATACTCAAAACAAGAACTGATTTGCAGGAAATTTAAACTGAATTTCAGCAACTTTGGATGCGCAAACATGGGAACTGAAAACAAGGAAATTGATACTCTACAACCAAATGCCTAGACAAATTGATCAAGTGGAGATCTAATGCAATGGTTCACCAAACAATAACCTCTTCATGTGCTAGAATCGAAAACATAGAAACAAATTGGGGGAATGCAGAAACCAAACTGAAATTTCAGAAACTAAGGGATGATATGCAGGAATCGAAATCAGAATTCAGAAATCAAATCAACTAAGAAATGAACTCGAATCTAATTCATTAACACACTAATTACGATCTCTGATTGCAAGGAATAAAGTTAAACACTAATCGAATTGAAACAAAAGCTGAAAAATTCGAAACTGAACAAAAAAACAGAACAACAAAACTGATACGCAGCTAAGAAAATGGCACGCAAGGAATTTAACTAAAATTAACTGAAATTAAACACAACTATCCACTAGATAGGTTCCTAAACTACTCAACTTGAAGGATTTAAAACTAGATTAAGCAAAAACAAGCAGGAAACGAGATTAACCAAATCTGAAACGAATGCAGTAATGTAACAAAATTCAGAAACGAGATTACAACTAATAAACGAAATTAACCAAGCCCCAATCCCTCATCTCAGCTCACGAATCCTTGCTGTCACTCAAGGATGAGCCTCCAATTGAGATAGAGACAATCCGTACAAGAAAACTACAGCAACTAAGTAGATTCAGCAGTGAAACTACGGTAGGAATTGAAATTGCGGCTAACAACTGAAAACTCGCCAATTAAGCTAAGCCTCAATCCAAATCCTTCTGTCACTCAAGGATGAGCTCGAATTGAGGTGGTCACGCCTTCAAAACGAAGAAATTGAAGAAACGATGAAGAAAATTGGTAAACTACTGAAGGAGACGAGCTGCGGCGAGGAAGATGCTACAAGAAGCGCTGGGCATTTTTGATTAAATAGTACAATGGACGGCCCAGATTATTGGAGGAGATCCAACGGTAATCTTGCTCTGATTGGAGCCAAACTTTTATGATGATGATCTGGGGTCAGGATCTGCCTCGTGGTAGCTGGATCCTCCAGATGTGCAACGGATGGTCCAGATCAACTCTATCTGTGAATGGACGCTCTAGAGCCCTCCTTGCTTGATCCAACGGTTGATTTAGCTCTGATTGGGATGAAACCTTCAGATCTTGATCATAGAGCTTGATCAACCCTAACCCTAGCTCGGATTGCTTCAGATCGTCCCGGATGGCTCAGATCTAGCCGCTCTTGAATAGGACGGCCCGGATTAATCGTAGGCTTGATAATTCGATCCGGTTCACATCCGACTCAGTTTGACCCAGTATGCCCTAGGTCCAGGATCCTTTCATGCCTACAAAAATATATCAGAAAATTAGTGGCCAAATAATCCAAAAATTATGTAATTTTGCAATTAAATCCAAAATAAGATAAATTCCAAAACCTAGGGTAAAATCATAATTAAGAATAAAAAACAGGTCAAACATGGATTTTAGCAATTAAAATAATCAATAAAATGGTGTTATCAACTCCCCCACACTTAACCTTGAGTGTCTCGCGAAACAACTAAATATGTATCCCTAGATTTTCTAAAGCATAATTAGAACAAATGAAAAGAAATTACCTAAGGTTGTCAATTCTCATAAATCTAAGCTCTATGGATTACTATCTTGTCCTTAAATCAACAACTTAGCCTTTTCATCTATCATGAGTCATTGAGATGAATTTAAATCACTAGCCTTTCATGGGAAGTTTTGGTGGCTCTCTCCTTAAATTCTAAGTTGATGATGGAAGTGGAGCTCACTCTACACACATGCTTCTTGCCTACCATAGGCTTGCTTATTATCTAATCTCCACCATTAATCATGAATAGGATCAACAACTATAAAAACAAATGAAAACATGGAAAATGGCAATAAATGGAATAAAAGTCAAGAAAATGGAAAAATTGATGAGTGGGAGACTTGAGTGCTCAAAATGTTTCCAATGTGCTTTGCCCCATCTTAACAGTCCTCTAATGATATCAAAATATGGTGGAGTGAACTTGAATAATTGCCTTTGATTGGATGAAAAACCCTTCCTTGATCTAATGTGCCAATTTATTTCGTGCCAACTTTGCTTCTTTCACTCTTTTCTCAGATTTTTTTTCTTTTCTTTCTTGTAAAGTCAGAAATGAAATGGAATACAGCTTGAACTGAGATGAGAAAAACATTCACTGATTTATTAGTGCCAAGTCTTCAATTGTGTGCCACTTGCTCTTTTTCCTCTCTTTTTTTTTTTTTTTTCGAACTATTTTTCTTTCTCTTTTCTGTTTCAGCTTCTCCACTGAATCAATTTCAAATCTCTGATTTCTTCACATAGAGAACTTCATGATTATTGGGCAAATGGTGGTGACTATGCTTACTTGTTTTTCCTTCAACTTTTTTTTTTCTTTTCTTTTTTTCTTTTCTCTCTGATTCTTTATGAGCACTTCAGATCAAAACAATTCATTTTCAGATATCACGATTCTTCACTTGATAGCTTGATAACTTTGCTTCTCACTGTTTTTAGTCAGCTCTTCTCATCTGTTTCAAGAATTCGGCCATGCATCATCTGTTTTACCCTGCTGCTTTCGAATCCTGATCACATGGTGAAGGATTATTTCTTATTCTGGCAACACTGACATGTTTCAGATTGTACAGCTGCAAGCAAATTCAGATTAGTTGCATCAACAATTTTTATTTGTTCAGCTACAATTCTGCATTCTGATTTTGTCAGCTGCATTTCAGCTCCCAACAATTATGTTCTGATTTCTACAGCAATGATCAGCTGCAATCAGCTTCTAGAAGGTGCTAAACAACTTCATGGCTACTTCTTCTTTGCACAGATTTCTTTTGGAATGCACAGATTTTTTTTCTTTCTTTTTTTTTTGCACAGATTCTGATAATTTCTCAGATCTGTCCATCTCCATTCAGTATTTATCAAGGTTTTGGCTTTCTTAAGCAAAGAAAAACTGCAAGCAAAGAACAAAACTACAAGTCCAAAACATTTCTGCCCAACAAAAATTCTGCTCACATCTTTACTTACATCCATTGCATGCCACTTGGATTTCAAAGTATGATAAGGAATCTAGATGCTCCAATCATTTCCATCCTCAACCATTTCTTCTTGCTCATTTTTGGCACCAACTCACTCACTTGGCACAAAAATCAGAATTTTTTTTTTTTCGACATAAATTGCCTCTTTGATGAAAATTATTCCAAATCCTATCACTCCCCCACACTTAAATCTTTGTCCGTCTCGGGCAAAATAACATTAAGAAACATTCCAAACAACAAGTCCATAGAAAATGAGGGTAAGAGTAAGAAATAAGTAAAGAAAATGGAATGAACATGATTTTTGCAAATTGATATGGAAAGGAAACAAAGTGATTAGTCTCTATAGATGTGATCCAATCATGAAATATGATTTGAAAGAACCTAAGCAAGTTCTAGAATACAATAACATATGTGTATCACAAAATAAGGCTAATCTCACTAGGTCAAATGATTCATCCAATCCTCAATCAAGAATTAAAGCAAGTAGTACTCAAGCATCCAAGATTTCATCCATTAGCTCAAATCCTAAGTTTTAACAACCAAATTTAATTTATTTTCAAAAGACTCTAAAATGCTATGGAGAAAACCTAGAGGGATACATTTATTTCACTCATGCAAGAAAAAGTGCGAAAAGAAATAACAAGTATTTACATGATCTATGATTTATTCCAATTTACTCTAGAAAACATAAAAGTGAAAAATGTAATAAAAGAAAATACAAGAAAAATAAACTCCCCTTTATTCGGGTGGGCGGAGTCTATCCAGAAGTAGCCTCCAACATGGTAGTGGAGGTGTCTGGGTGGCTAAGAGACTTTGGACTCCCCACACTTGAACTTTACAAAAATTTGCTCCGGTGGTCGTAGGCGATTCAGGTTCAAAAGCCATTCAAGGGGTGGAGTGCTTGTAATTAAAGTAAGATCATCTCCTCCTTGATGCCCTTTAGAAGTCCTTCCAGGAGGTTGAAGTCTGTTCAGTTGGAGTACCCACTCCTGAAGTCTTCTAGACCTTGCAAAACAATGTAATACCTTTCTCAAGCGTGCAGGGTCAAAAAGACATAAAATGATATCAGTCTCTGCATGAGATGTATCCAAAACTGCATCATGTTCAATTAAATCAATGCTTGGTGTCTCAATAAATTTTTCACAGTTATTTCCTACAAAATTTCACAAATTTATCAAAATAATAAATCAAGCATCAATAATTCAATATCTCAAAGTTTTCACATTATCAGCATAAATAACAAGATCATCAATAAATAACATCCATTTCAGGCACTTCTAAAAATTTTCACTATCCAATCACAAAGATGTATCAAGGATTCATCATAGCAAACACATCAATTATGGTGCCTCTAAAATTATTTCGCATCAATTTACAAAGATGTATCAAGTAATGCATATGATCAATAAAATCAATTTGGTACCTCTATTGGATTTCACAAACAATTCTACACAAGTATATCAATAAATTCATCAAATCAATAATCACTAGGTACCTCATGCATTTTCTGAAAAAGAGGAGAATATTACCTGAGCGTGCTGGAAATACCTGGAGGTCTACAATAGTAGATGTATCTGTGTCTCCTCCTGGTCAAGTAATGCTCCTCTTCAGCCTCAGCTCTGGTGGACAATAAACTGGTGATCCTTGGGTGCTTGCTTCCACCATGCAAGTCCCTACACTTTCTGGTTCATCTAATCTTGTGGTGGTCCCTGGGGCTTGTGCAATCCCCTACACCTATGGAATCATCTCCTGATGCTTCTCCTGTAATATTGCACAACAATTAGAAAAATTAGACCATAATAACACTATCATCAAAAATAAAAGTCTAGAATGTCCTGTGAGCTTCAATTTCTTCTTCTGGAGTGAAAATTTGGAATTGGATTTTGAATAGGAGTCTCGGAGGATGCATGCTGTAGGTGCCCAGACTTTATGTATTCTTCTTCTTCTTCTAAATTGCAAGATCATTAAGAAGATTTGGCCTGCACTAGGGTCACCTTGAACTTGCATTTGATTCATTTGACTATGATTTGTCCAACGCCTCTTTGATGTCTTGAAGCCTTTGCTGCTTGATGATATTGTACAACTGTTGATAAATCTCCTCCATTCTTGTTGTTGTGCCTCATTCTCATTAAGATTCTCAAAGCCTCCTTGGTTAGCATAGCTCCTGATGATTTTGAAAGGATGAATAGGCTAAAATTTTGATCAGGCTGTGTGGGCTGATAAAATGGCTGTTGAGGCTGATTAAAGGCTGATATTCTTGGAAACTTTGCTGGGATTGTAGCCTTGAAATTCTGATTTTGGTGGAAAATCTGTGGAGGGCTGAAAATTCTGATTGCTGAAGGTGAAATTTGATCGGTGTATCTGAAAATGGTGTTGGGGATCTGCAAATTAACTTGTGCCCTGTGATATGGCTGAAAGAGGTTGAAATTGATTATTTATGCTGAAATTTGGCTGGAAATTTGGTTAAAATGCTGAAATTCTGAAATTGTTGGAATTGTGTGGTGGCTGAATTGGCTGACAAAATGATATGGTTGCTCAAATTGGGCGATAGTCTGAAATGTGGCTGCCGTTCTGAAAATACTGATTGGTTGAAAATTTTGAAATGATGGTTGATCTTGTGGCTGAAAAAACTGATTTGGTTGCTGAAAATTCAATAGGGCTGTTGGAATTCTTGATTAGCTGCTGAAATTGCTGGAGAGGCTGAAATTGTGGCTGAGGTAGCTGATAAGTAGATGATGACACGTTCTAGTTGGTAGTCCAATTAACACATTTTTTAACTTTGCAACCCTGGCAGCCCTGTCACAAAACAAACAAGAAAAATGGCAGTACCCGTATAAAAAGATAAAGCAACAGAAAATAGCACCCAATGATATGTCCAAAGGCATACAAGCAAAAATCAAACAAATCAACTAGTTGCTTCTCCGGCAACGGCGCCAAAAATTTGACAGCCCCTAAATACTATGTTAAATTGTCACGAGTTGTGGGACCATCAGAATTTAAATGTGAATGAAAGCTAGAAACCCTTTTTACAATCAAAATCTGAAAATGTAATATAGGGGTCACAGGTCGTATTTTTCTCGGGACTAGTTGACGTTGTTTGATTCGCGCTTGTATTTATGTGTCGTTTGTGTTTTCGGGTTTCAAATAGATGTTCGGGTTCTGGGCTGCAATCGGAAATGACAAAATCACAATGGAAAATAATGGAAACCTAACTCATGAACTAACCAAGTGAATGCATTTAATGATTCAACCAATTGGATCACTTACTCCTCTAAAGCCCTTAAGCAATTTGTTTGAGACTGATTTCTGATTTCAAAAGCAAATCAAAATGCCAAGCAATGAAATTAAAGCAGTGATTGGGTTTTCGGAAATAAACTAGCTTGATACAATGAAAAGCATGCAAAATTAAGAACTTGAACAAGTACCAACTTCAATTCAATTTTAGCTACAAGTTTTGGTAGCCAACAAATGCAAACTAAGTTCGGAAATGGATGAATTCAGTACCAATTGATTTCAGACAATTATGCACACTAGAAACACCCTATAACTTGGTACCAATCATTGCTTAAACATGAACTTGATACAAAGTGCTGAATCTCAGCAAATTGGCACTCAAGAGAAGGAAAACCTCTTCCCAAATTCTGCTGCCCTTGCAGATAATCTCCAGCTCAGAATTCAAAGTGGAAGCTGGTCAATTGAGCTTAGGAAGCAAGGCAATTAGTGAATAAATTTGCAAGAATTGAAGGAATGAATTTAACTTCCAAGTGCAGCTCCATATCAGGCATGTTAAGGCAAACAATGTGCAGAATTTCATGTTCAATTCGGATGCAGGGCAAACAATCAAGGTAAGCTGGCTGAAAGTGATTTTTAATTAGCTCTCAGATGGGATTTAGAAGGTCTAACGTTCCATTGATGCAGCATTTAGAAATAATGAATCAAAACCTTTCAAACAACAAGCCAGAAACTGTCAAATACAGTGATGACCTAGAAATTCAGAAACTGATACTCAAAATTTGATTCCAACTGCTAATGAAATGAACCAAGCTCCAATGAAAGTTCAAAAGAAAACCAAGGCTAGATGATTCTCAATTCAGATACTATCAGTTGATACTCAAAACAAGAACTGATTTGCAGGAAATTTAAACTGAATTTCAGCAACTTTGGATGCGCAAACATGGGAACTGAAAACAGGGAAATTGATACTCTACAACCAAATGCCTAGACAAATTGATCAAGTGGAGATCTAATGCAATGGTTCACCAAACAACAACCTCTTCATGTGCTGGAATCGAAAACATAGAAACAAATTGGGGGAATGCAGAAACCAAACTGAAATTTCAGAAACTAAGGGATGATATGCAGGAATCGAAATCAGAATTCAGAAATCAAATCAACTAAGAAATGAACTCGAATCTAATTCATTAACACACTAATTGCGATCTCTGATTGCAAGGAATAAAGTTAAACACTAATCGAATTGAAACAAAAGCTGAAAAATTCGAAACTGAACAAAAAAACAGAACAACAAAACTGATACGCAGCTAAGAAAATGGCACGCAAGGAATTTAACTAAAATTAACTGAAATTAAACACAACTATCCACTAGATAGGTTCATAAACTACTCAACTTGAAGGATTTAAAACTAGATTAAGGAGAAACAAGCAGGAAACGAGATTAACCAAACCTGAAACGAATGCAGTAATGTAACAAAATTCAGAAACGAGATTACAACTAATAAACGAAATTAACCAAGCCCCAATCCCTCATCTCAGCTCACGAATCCTTGCTGTCACTCAAGGATGAGCCTCCAATTGAGATAGAGACAATCCGTACAAGAAAACTACAGCAACTAAGTAAATTCAGCAGTGAAACTACGGTAGGAATTGAAATTGCAGCTAACAACTGAAAACTCGCCAATTAAGCTAAGCCTCAATCCAAATCCTTCTGTCACTCAAGGATGAGCTCGAATTGAGGTGGTCACGCCTTCAAAACGAAGAAATTGAAGAAACGATGAAGAAAATCGGTAAACTACTGAAGGAGACGAGCTGCGGCGAGGAAGACGCGACAGGGAGAAGCGCTGGGCATTTTTGATTAAATAGCTATCAATGGACGGCCCAGATTGATCGGAGGAGATCCAACGGTAGATCTTGCTCTGATTTGAGCCAAACTTTTATGATGATGATCTGGGGTCAGGATCTGCCTCGTGGTAGCTCGGATCCTCCAGATATGCAACGGATGGTCCAGATCAACTCTATCTGTGAATGGACGCTCTAGAGCCCTCCTTGCTTGATCCAACGGTTGATTTAGCTCTGATTGGGATGAAACCTTCAGATCTTGATCATAGAGCTTGATCAACCCTAACCCTAGCTCGGATTGCTTCAGATCGTCCCGGATGGCTAAGATCTAGCCGCTCTTGAATAGGACGGCCCGGATTAATCGTAGGCTTGATAATTCGATCCGGTTCACATCCGACTCAGGTTTGACCCAGTATGCCCTAGGTCCAGGATCCTTTCATGCCTACAAAAATATATCAGAAAATTAGTGGCCAAATAATCCAAAAATATGTAATTTTGCAATTAAGTCCAAAATAAGATAAATTCCAAAACCTAGGGTAAAATCATAATTAAGCAATAAAAACATGGGTCAAACATGGATTTTAGCAATTAAAATAATCAATAAAATGGTGTTTATCAACTCCCCCACACTTAACCTTGAGTGTCTCGCGAAACAACTAAATATGTATCCCCTAGATTTTCTTAAGCATAATTAGAAACAAATGAAAAGAAATTACCTAGGGTTGTTAATTCTCATAAATCTAAGCTCTATGGATTAATATCTTGTCCTTAAATCAACAACTTAGCCTTTTCATCCATCATGAGTCATTGAGATGAATTTAAATCACTAGCCTTTCATGGGAAGTTTTGGTGGCTCTCTCCTTAAGTTCTAAGTTGATGATGGAAATGGAGCTCACTCTCACACACATGTTTCTTGCACTACCATAGGCTTGCTTATTATCTAATCTCCACCATTAATCATGAATAGGATCAATATCTATAAAAACAAGTCAAAACATAGAAAATGATAAGAAATGGAGTAGAAACCAAGAAAATGGAAAAATTAACTAAGTGGAAGACTTGAGTGCTCAAAGATGTTTCCAATGAACTTTGCCCAATCTTAACAGTCCTCTAGTGATATCACAAATGTGGTGGAGTTAATCTTGAATAATTGCCTTTGAATTGAATCAAAAACCCTTCCTTGGTCTAATGTGCCAAGTTTCCCAATTTCGTGCCAACTTTGTTTTTTTCTTCTCTTTTCTGATTTTTCTCTTCTTCTTTTCTTTTCTCTGCTGAAATCAGAGTGAATGGTGGAACAAATCTTCACTTTGGATGAGAGAAACTTCAATGATTCCATGGTGCCGAAATTTCAAAGGTGTGCCACTTATGTCTTTATTTTTCTGTTTTTTTTTCTTTCTTTCGAACTGTTTTTTTTCTCTTTTCTTTTTCTTTTCTCTGCTGAAATCAGAGTGAATGGTGGAACAAATCTTCACTTTGGATGAGAGAAACTTCAATGATTCCATGGTGCCGAAATTTCAAAGGTGTGCCACTTATGTCTTTATTTTTCTGTTTTTTTTTTCTTTCTTTCGAACTGTTTTTTTTTCTTTTCTTTTCTTTTTCTTTTCTCTGCTCTGAATTCTTCTAATGGAGCACTTCAGAATCAAGAAACAAGAGTTCCAGATTTTTCAGATATCGAAACAGATTCTTCCACTTGATAGCTTGATAACTTTGCTTCCTCACTGTTTTTAGTCAGCTTCTTCTCATCTGTTTCAAGAATTCGGCCATGCATCATCTGTTTTTACCCTGCTGCTCTCCCGAATACCTGATCACATGGTGAAGGATTATTTCTTAATTCTGGACAACACCTGGACATGGGTTTCAGATTAGTACAGCTGCAAGCAAATTCAGATTAGTTGCAATCCAACAATTTTTATTTGTTCAGCTACAATTCTGACATTCTGATTTTGTACAGCTGCATTTCAGGCTCCCAACAAATTATGTTCTGATTTCTACAGCAATGATCAGCTGCAATCAGCTTCTAGAAGGGTGGCTAAACAACTTCATGGCTACTTTCTTCTTTTGGCACAGATTTTCTTTTGGGAATGGCACAGATTTTTTTTTCTTTCTTTCTCTGTTTTTGGCACAGATTCTATAAATTTTCTCAGATCTGTCCATCTCCAATTCAGTATTTATCAAGAGGTTTTGGCTTTCTTAAGCAAAGAAAAACTGCAAGCAAAGAAAACAAAACTACAAGTCCAAAACATTTCTGCCCAACAAAAATTCTGCTCACATCTTTACTTACATCCATTGCATGCCACTTGGATTTCAAAGTATGATAAGGAATCTAGATGCTCCAATCATTTCCATCCTCAACCATTTCTTCTTGCTCATTTTTGGCACCCAACTCACTCACTTGGCACAAAAATGCAGAATTTTTTTTTCTTTCGACATAAATTGCCTCTTTGATGAAAATTCATTCCAAATCCCTAATCACTCCCCCACACTTAAATCTTTGTCCGTCTCGGGCAAAATAACATTAAGAAACATCTCAAACATCAAGTCCATAGAAAAATGAGGGTAAGAGTAAGAAATAAGTGAAGAAAAATGGAATGAACATGATTTTTGCCAAAATTTGATATGGAAAAGAAACAAAGTGATTAGTCTCTATAGATGTGATCCAATCATCGAAATATGATTTGAAAGAACCTAAGCAAGTTCTAGAGCACAATGACATATGTGTATCACAAAAGTAAGGTTAATTCTCACTAGGTTAAAATAATTCATCCCAAGTCCTCAATTAAGAATCTAAAGCAAGTAGTACTCAAGTATCCAAGATTTCATCCATTAGCTCAAATCCTAAGTTTTAACAACCAAATTTAATTTATTTTCCAAAAGACTCTAACATGCTATGGAATAACCTAGAGGGATACATTTATTTCTACTCATGTAAGAAAAAGTGCTAAAAGAAATAACAAGGTATTTACAATGTCTATTTATTCAATTTACTCTAGAAAACATAAAAGTGAAAAATGCGATAAAAGAAAATGCAAGAAAAAAAATAAACTCCCCTTTTATTCTGGTGGACGGAGCCTATCAAGCAGTAGCCTCCATCTGGGTAGTGGAGGAGTCTGGGTGGCTGGGAGACTTGGGACTCCCCCACACTTGAATTTCACAAAATTTTGTTCAGGTGGCCTAAGGCGATTTAGGTTCAATAGCCACTGAAGAGGTGGAGTGCTTTGAATTAGAGTAAAATCATCTCCTCCTTCTTGATGCCTTTCAGAAGTCCTTCCAGGAGGCTGAAGTCTGTTCAGTTGGAGCACCCACTCCTGGAGTCTTCTGGACCCTGCAAAACAATGTAATACCTCTCTCAAGCGTTCAGGGTCAGAAAGAAATAAAATAATATCAGTCTCTGCATCAAAGGAATCCAAAACTGCATCAT
The DNA here is from genome assembly GCA_024364735.1 of Boesenbergia rotunda. NCBI lineage: Eukaryota > Viridiplantae > Streptophyta > Magnoliopsida > Zingiberales > Zingiberaceae > Boesenbergia > Boesenbergia rotunda. The sequence goes on along the minus strand of JAGFNQ010005624.1, from coordinate 2,358 downwards.
ATCCAATTAAATCAAATTCTGGTATCTCAATGGAATTTTCAAAATCATTTCCTACAAAATTTGCATCCAGATACTCATCACAAATAAAGAAATCAATTTCTGGCTCATCAATAGAAATTTCACAATTATTTTCCATCAAAGGTGTATCAAGTAATATGTCACAGCCAATCAAATCAATCTCAGATATCTCCAAAAGTTTTTCACATTCATTTTCAGCATAAGACATAACAAGAGATTCATCAAAATAAATAACATCCATTTCAGGCACTTCTAAAAAATTTTCACTATCCAGATCTACAAAAGATGTATCAAGTGATTCATCATAGCAAACAACATCAATTATAGGTGCCTCTAAAATTATTTCGCAGTCTAAATTTACAAGAGATGTATCAAGTAATGCATGATGATCAATAAAATCAATATTTGGTACCTCTATTGGATTTTCACAAATAATCTCTACACAAGGTATATCAATAAATTCATCAGAATCAATAAAATTAGCACTAGGTACCTCACTGCATTTTTCTGAACAAAGAGGAGAAATACTTACCTGAGCGTGCTGGAGAATACCTGGAGGTTCTACAATAGTAGATGTATCTGTGGTCTCCTCCTGGTCATGTTCAAGCTCCTCTTCAGCCTCAGGCTCTGGTGGACAATAAACTGGTGATCCTTGGGTGCTTGCTTCCACCATGCAAGTCCCTACACTTTCTGGTTCGTTATCTAAATCATGTGGTGGTCCCTGAGGCTTTGTGCAATCCCCTACACCTATGGAATCATCTCCTCTGCATGCTTCTCCTGTAATATCTGCAACAACAATATCAGAAAAATTAAGACCACTAATAACACTATCATCAGAAAATAAAAGTCTAGAATGTTCCTGTGGAGCTTCAATTTCTTCTTCTGGAGATGAAAAATTTGGAATTGGATTTTGAATAGGAGTCTCTGGAGGGATGCATGCTGTAGGTGCCCAGACTTTAATGTATTCTTCTTCTTCTTCTTCTAAAATTGCAAGATCCATTAAAGAAAGATTTGGCCCTGCACTAGGGTCACCTTGAACTTGCATTTGATTCATTTGACTAGTGATTTGTCCAACGCCTCTTTCGATGTCTTGAAGCCTTTGCTGCCTTTGATGATATTGTACAACTTGTTGATAAATCTCCTCCATTCTTTGTTGTTGTGCCTCATTCTCATTAAGATTCTCAAAGCCTCCTTGGTTAGCATAGCTCCTTGATTGATTTTGAAAGGATGAAATAGGCTAAAAATTTTGATTCAAGGGCTGTGTGGGCTGATAAAATGGCTGGTTTTGAGGCTGATTAAAGGGCTGATATTCTTGGAAACTTTGCTGGGAGTTGTAGCCTTGAAAGTTCTGATTTTGTTGTGGAAAATTCTGTGGCAAGGGCTGAAAATTCTGATTTTGAAACCCTTAGTTGTAAGGCTGAAAATTTTGATTCAAGGGCTGTATGGGCTGATAAAATGGCTGTTTTTTAGGCGGATCTTGCTGAAATGTTTAACACACTTGCTGCCCCTGTTGATATGGCTGAAATTGAGGTTGAAATTGATTATTTCCATGCTAAAAATTTTCAAAAGGCTGTTGAAAATTTTGGTTAAAATGCTGAAATTCTTGCTGAAATTGTTGGAATTGTTGTGGTGGCTGAATTTGAGGCTGACAAAACTGATATGGTTGCTCAAATTGGGGCTGATAGCTCTGAAATGGTGGCTGCCCGTTCTGAAAATACTGATTTGGTTGAAAATTTTGAAATGATGGTTGATCTTGTGGCTGAAAAAACTGATTTGGTTGCTGAAAATTCCAATAGGGCTGTTGGAATTCTTGATTTAGCTGCTGAAATTGCTGGAGAGGCTGAAATTGTGGCTGAGGTAGCTTCTGATAAGTAGATGACTGAGCTTTACGTTTTGATAAGTAGATGACTGAGCTTTACGTATCCTAGCAGCTCTTCACCAGGTGCCCAGCTGTCCTTTGCCAGGACTTAGGGTTTCAGTGCCTAGCAATCCTTTGCTAGGTGCCTAGCAATCCCTTGCTAGGACTTCAATCTGCACACTCAAGCAGCATGTTAGATAACAAATAAGACTTAACTTTTGAACCCTTTTCCATTTATCAAAACACAGGTTCGACTTGGGTTCTTTCTGCACCAGCAACCCTGGTTCAAAAAGTTAAGTTAATCAGAACATATAAAACGAAATTTTATTTCCTCCCCTAGAAGGAATCTCCCCCTAGATTTTTCAAAAGTTCGTGGGGTTTTGAAAATAAATTCTAAGTCTAAAGATGGATTTAATTTTACTTAGAATAATTTTCAACAGAAACTTTAAAGACATATTTTTCAAAATAATTTTGGTTGTGCA
>JAGFNQ010005623.1:0-67676 GCA_024364735.1 Boesenbergia rotunda | reverse complement strand
GAAAAAGAGATATAGTTGGATAAGAATCAGTGGAGCAATCACAGCATCATGAAGCTATTGAGAAAGAGTAGCAATCATCAAGAAAAAGAGAGAGATCGACGGATCTCGAAAGAACTCAGTCCTATAATCTATTCAGTTGTTGTAGTATTTCATCCTTAACGTGAACTAATTATTTAATTCACTTTATGCATTTAACTATCATGGATTTAGACATGCATTTTAATCATATAATTATGTAAATAATGTATTGATTAGGCATACATTTCAATTAATTGTACCGCTTATACTTACAATAGTTGCAGTATTGTAAAAACAGTAGCAATTGGAGTGAAAGAGAAAAGCAATTTACCAAAAGACATATTTAAGAATTAGAAATTATCAATTCACATATCAAGGTTTCTATTTTACCAAAGGGCGCATATCTTTATGTGAACTTCCTCTTATACCCTCCTTCTAACTACTGACTTTCTCTTTCTCTCTCATTAACAAATTTCGAACGTCTGCAAATGCTCTTTCAGACTTTTATTTTTAAATAATATATATGAAATCGGCGCTAAAAACGTCAGGTAAAAATTTAAAAAAAAATTCAATAAAAAATATTTCATCCAACGAGATTTAAAAATATAAAAAAATGATTTTTATATTTGATTAATAAAATTAATATATTAAATAATATTTAATAAATATATTAATATATAAAAAAAATTTGAAACCCAAAAGCGTGGGCTGAAATCAATAAAAAATCGATTCAAAAATATAAATAAATAATTTTTATATTTGATTAATAGAAATTAATATATTAAATAATATTAAATAAATATATTAATATATAAAAAAATTTGAAGAAAAAAAACGTGGCTGAAATAAAAAAAATGTGGGCCTGAAATTTTTTATTTCAGACCCATGTTGGGCCTGAAATCTTTTGATTCAGGCCCAACGTGGACTCAAATTTTTTTTTAAAAAAAATATATTAATAAATAAAAAAACGTATCAAAACACTTAATTTCAGATTAAAACGCAGGGTCTGAAGTCACGCTAGGAGGACCTGAACATAGATGTGATGTCCATCAGTGGGTTTTGGTCAAAACCCATTGATATCGCTAAACTACTCCTATTGCATTAGTGATATTTAATATATAGATATTTGGGCACCTAAAACAGCATTTCCTACCTCTAACCTCTCTATTCATATGGAGTTTTCAGAAATCCAGATATGGGAGGTCCATCAATACGTTTTGGTCAAAACTCACTGATATTTTTAAACTACTTCTATTTCATTGGTGATATCTAATATATAGATGTTTGGACACCTAAAACATCATCTCCTACCTCTACCCTCTCTATTCATGTGGAGTTTTCAGAAATCCAGATATGGTAGGTCCATCAGTGGGTTTTGGTCAAAACCCACTGATATTTCTAAACTACTCCTATTGTATTAGTGATATCTAATATATACATGGTTGGACACCTAAAACCTCATCTCCTACCTCTACCCTCTCTATTCATATAGAGTTTTCAGAAATCCAGATATAGTAGGTCCATCAGTGAGTTTTGGTCAAAACTCACTGATATTTTTAAACTACTCCTATATCATTGGTGATATCTAATATATAGATGTTTGGACACCTAAAACATCATCTCCTACCTCTACCCTCTCTATTCATATCGAGTTTTCAGAAATCCAGATATGGTAGGTCCATCAGTGGATTTTGGTTAAAACCCATTGATATTTCTAAACTACTCCTATTGTATTAGTGATATCTAATATATACATGGTTGGACACCTAAAACATCATCTCCTACCTCTACCCTCTCTATTCATATGGAGTTTTCAGAAATCCAGATATGGTAGGTCCATCAGTGGGTTTTGGTCAAAACCCACTGATATTTCTAAACTATTCCTATTGCATTGGTGATATCTAATATATAGATGGTTGGACACCTAAAACATCATCTCCTACCTCTAACCTCTCTATTCATATGGAGTTTTCAGAAATCCAGATATGGGAGGTCCATAAGTAGGTTTTAGTCAAAACCCACTGATATTTCTAAACTACTCTTATTTATTGGTGATATCTAATATATAGATGTTTGGACACCTAAAACATCATCTCCTACCTCTAACCTCTCTATTCATATGGAGTTTTCAGAAATCCAGATATGGGAGGTCCATAAGTAGGTTTTGGTCAAAACCCACTGATATTTCTAAACTACTCTTATTTCATTGGTGATATCTAATATATAGATGTTTGGACACCTAAAACATCATCTATATATTAGATATCACCAATAAAATAGGAGTAGTTTAGAAATATCAGTGGATTTTGACCAAAACCTACTGATGGACCTACCATATCTGGATTTCTGAAAACTCCATATGAATAGAGAGGTTAGAGGTAGGAGATGATATTTTAGGTGTCCAAACATCTATATATTAGATATCACCAATGAAATAAGAGTAGTTTAGAAATATCAGTGGGTTTTGACCAAAACCTACTTATGGACCTCCCATATCTGGATTTCTGAAAACTCCATATGAATAGAGAGGTTAGAGGTAGGAGATGATGTTTTAGGTGTCCAACCATCTATATATTAGATATCACCAATGCAATAGGAATAGTTTAGAAATATCAGTGGGTTTTGACCAAAACCCACTGATGGACCTACCATATCTGGATTTCTGAAAACTCCATGTGAATAGAGAGGGTAGAGGTAGGAGATGATGTTTTAGGAGTCCAACCATGCATATATTAGATATCACTAATACAATAGGAGTAGTTTAGAAATATCAGTGGGTTTTGACCAAAACCCACTGATGGACCTACTATATCTGGATTTCTGAAAACTCCATATGAACAGAGAGGGTAGAGGTAGGAGATGATGTTTTAGGTGTCCAAACATCTATATATTAGATATGACCAATGAAATAGGAGTAGTTTAAAAATATCAGTGAGTTTTGACCAAAATCCACTGATGGACCTACTATATCTGGATTTCTGAAAGCTCCATATGAATAGAGAAGTTAGAGGTAGGAGATGATGTTTTAGGTGTCTAACCATCTATATATTAGATATCACCAATACAATAGAAGTAGTTTAGAAATATCAGTGGGTTTTGACCAAAACCCACTGATGGACCTAGCATATCTGGATTTCTGAAAACTCCATATGAATAGAGAGGGTAGAGGTAGGAGATGATGTTTTAGGTGTCCAAATATCTATATATTAGATATCACCAATGAAATAGGAGTAGTTTAGAAATATCAGTGAGTTTTGACCAAAACCCACTAATGGACCTCCCATATCTAGATTTCTGAAAACTCCAAATGAATAGAGAGGTTAGAGGTAGGAGATGATGTTTTAGGTGTCCAAACATCTATACATTAGATATTACCAATGCAATATGAGTAGTTTAGTCATATCAATGGGTTTTGACCAAAATCCACTGATGGACATCACATCTATGTTCAGGCCCTCCTAGCGTGATTTCAGACCCTGCATTTTAATCTGAAATTAAGTGTTTTGATACGTTTTTTATATATTAATATATTTTTAAAATAGAAAAAAAATTTGAGTCCACATTGAGCCTAAATCAAAAGATTTCAGGCCCAACGTGGGTCTGAAATAAAAAATTTCAGGCCCACACTGGGCCTGAAATATTTTCAATTCAGGCCCAGCGTAGGCCTGAAATAAAAATATTTCAGGCCCAACGTGGGCCTGAAATCTATTCACGCTTTTTTTTATTTCAGCGACGTTTTTTTTCAAATTTTTTTTATATATTAATATATTTATTAAATATTATTTAATATATTAATTTTTATTAATCAAATATAAAAATCATTTATTTATATTTTAAATAGCTTTTTTTTATTGATTTCAGCCCACGCTTTTTGTTTTTAAATTTTTTTATATATTAATATATTTATTAAATATTATTTAATATATTAATTTTTATTAATCAAATATATAAATCATTTATTTATATTTTTAAATCACGTTAGATGAGATATTTTTTAACTGAAATATTTTTTTAATTTTTTACTTTACATTTTTAGCGTCGATTCCATTATATATTATTTTAAAATAAAAGTCTGAAAAAGCGTCTGCAGACGTATCGAAATTTGTTACTGAGAGAGAAAGAGAAAGACAGTAGTTAGAAGGAGGGGTATAAGAGGAAGTTCACATAAAGATATGCGCCCTTTGGTAAAATAGAAACCTTGATATGTGAATTGATAATTTCTAATTCTTAAATATGTCTTTTGGTAAATTGCTTTTCTCTTTCACTCCAATTGCTACTGTTTTACAATACTGCAACTATTGTAAGTATAAGCGGTACAATTAATTGAAATGTATGCCTAATCAATACATTATTTACATAATTATATGATTAAAATGCATGTCTAAATCCATGATAGTTAAATGCATAAAGTGAATTAAATAATTAGTTCACGTTAAGGATGAAATACTACAACAAACTGAATAGATTATAGACTGAGTTCTTTCGAGATCCGTCGATCTCTCTCTTTTTCTTTGATGATTGCTACTCTTTCTCAATAGCTTCATGATGCTGTGATTGCTCCACTGATTCTTATCCAACTATATCTCTTTTTCTCTTTCGCTCCAATTGCTACTGTTTTACAATACTACAACTATTGTAAGTATAAGCAATACAATTAATTGAAATGTATGCTTAATCAATACATTATTTACATAATTATATGATTAAAATGGATGTCTAAATCCATGATAGTTAAATGCATAAAGTAAATCAAATAATTAATTTACAGTAAGGATGAAATGCTACAACAAACAATAAATTAAATAGATTCCAGACCAAGTTGTTTCGAGTTCCGCCGATCTCTTTTTTTTTCTTTGGTGATTGGTACTCTTTCTCAATGACTTCATGATGTTGTGATTGCTCCACCGATCCTTATCCAGCTATCCCTCCTTTTCTCTTTCGATCCAATTATTACTGTTTTACAATACTATAACTATTATAAGTATAAGCAATATAATTAATTGAAATGTATGCCTAATCAATACATTATTTACATAATTATATGATTAAAATGCATGTCTAAATCATGATAGTTAAATGCATAAAGTGAATTAGTTTACATTAAGGATGAAATGCTACAACAAACAACAAACTAAATAGATTATAGACCTTGTTTGCTTTTATATATTTGCTCATTTTTACTTTATAATTTTTATTCTATTAATTATTTCCTATCTATAATGACAAAAAATAATAGTAATGAAATTACTAAATATGTATGATTAACTGCTAATCAAATTTTAAAATATTATTGGAATTAGGCGAGCTTATAAATATTTTTAGTATTTTTTAATTTAATAAATAATGTTAATTTTTAGCTACTATTTTTGATGTGGAATCTATGTAGGCAAAAGTGAAATTTATTGGGACCGGTAGGAGAGCTAGAGGGGGGGTGATTAGCTCCGATTTGCTTGTAGATGATTTGTCGCCGCGGAAGACTTCAAGCAATGCTAACACTAAGGATTTACTTGATATCCACCTCCTTGAAGTGACTAATCCAAGAATCCATTCTCCTTAATCTCTCATACACTATGAAAGATCTCCTTCTTGAGATGGAGAAACCTCTTACAAGCTTCCAAGAAGATACAACAAGAATCCAAGCAAATACAAAATGAAATCTTACAAGATTTACAATGATAAGCTCAAGCTTTGCTTTCCTTGCTATCTTCAAGCTTACGATCGCCTCTAGAACTTTGAAAGTGCAGCAACACTAAGCCCCAAAGCTTCTCTTGAAATGACGTAGAAGGAGGAGGAGAAGTGCCGAAGAGCCCGTGAAGAGTTTTTTCTTCAAACCTGCGCAAAACCCTATATACCCGACGCCTAGGGTTTCTGAATCGATTACCTCATCAGATTTAGTCGTTCAACGACTAGTTTTTGAACCGTAATCGATTAGCCAATCGATTACTAGTACCCTGAATCAATTGTTGAATCGATTCAGGACCCTTCTGTGCTCTCGCGTAAAACCTCAGTAATCGATCACCCGATCGATTAAAGGACCCCTTAATCAATTGACCAATCGATTAAGGATAGGCTGAATCGATTGGCCAATCGATTCAGCCGCCTTCTATTCTCGCAACTCATTTCTCCTAATCGATCAACCAATCGACTCACACATTCCTTAATCGATCACCCGATCGATCAAGGAAGCTTCTGATTGCGAGAAACCAAACCATAATCAATTACCCAATCGATTGAGTCCAACCTAACTTGTGCTCACAAGTCTAGGGTTCCCTACCAAGTATCCGGTCAACCCCTTTGACCAACCTGGATTTCTTCTGCCTAGCTCCCAGCTAGGACTTAACCTGGTTCCTAACCAGATTCGCCTAACCCTCGAGTTAGGTCTAGTCTCTCGGTAGACTTCCACCTTGCCAACATGCGATCTCCCCGATCCACCTGGACTTCACCTAGTCCCACTAGGTCTTTTCCCATGCCAGCGTGCGATCTCTCGATCCACTTGGACTTCACCTAGTCCCACAAGGTGTGCCTAGTCCCATTAGGTCTTTTTCGATACTAGTGTGCGATCTCCGCGATCCACCTGGACTTCACCTAGTCCCACTAGGTGTATCTAATCCCACTAGGTCTTTTCAATCAAGCCTCCAGTCAACTTTTACCCACTTGACATCATAAGATATTCAAACATCATATGACATTCAAACATCATTATCAAACATCGAAACATCCAACCTTAAGCTTACCAAGCTTATCAGACATAAGCTCACCCGAGCCTAGTCAAACTAGGTCAACCTTGACCTACCAAAGATTGCACCAACAATCTCCCTTTTTTTAATGTTTGACAATATGTATGAGAAAGACTAATCCCTATTAGCCTTTCAATCTTCTCCCCCTTTGACACATATCAAAAACTCACCCCGAAAGTTTATATGGTCAAAGGCAAACCCAAAGAAAGTCTCATACCTTTCATCTCGACCTATGCTCACCCTTGATAAAGATTTCCAATCATCATCCTTTCACTTAACCAAAAAAAAAAAAATCAATCACATGCTTTTAAGGAAGACCTCCCCCTCAAAACATGCTCTAAACCTCTATCATTGCATCAACAATGATTTTTGAGTTCCTAAAACTTTAGGAAATCTCAACATGAGGTTTTAAGGTTTTGGGATTCAAACTTGAATCAAAACCTCTCATTAACCCTATAGTTTTCACCAAACCATCTCCCTTTTTGATTTCATACTGAAATTTATCCAAATATACTTATAAAAGTATTCCAAGAGGCTAGGGATTGGTAGGTTACTCAAAATTGGGTTATCAGACTGAAAACAGACAGTTTCAGTCTTACCAATCGATTGGTGTTGGGAATCAATCGATTAAGCTATACCGTAATCGATTAACCGATCGATTACAGCTGCCCTTAATCAATCAACTGATTGATTACGGCTACCCTTAATCGATCAACGGGTCGATTACGCGAGCTTCTGTGCTCACAGATAGGGTTAACAATCGATTGACCAATCGATTGAAGTATCCTAATCGATCACCTGATCGATTGAGAGTTTTTGATTTCTGAAAATATATTCAGTCCGAATTTCAGAAACTCCTTAAATAATTCTACAAACTTTAGAAAATTTTGAAATTTTGTGTAAATATTATTTATGACATATACTATCAAGGAAATATAATTTTATATGAAAATATCTTCCTTTTTCAAAAATTGACACAAAAATGGAAACCATTGAAATATTTCAATGTTTCACTCTATTTTGTATCCAATTCATCAATGATGAGATCTATCAAAAGATAGTTGTCATCAAGGTTTTCCAAGATAGTTTTGAAATAGGTTTCAAAAATAATTTCCAACCATGTTCCTTGGGCTAAATGCACATGACTTGTGCATTAGCTTTCCCAATGATTGGAGTTCATTTATATTCATATTTTGATGAACCTAAAACTCAATAACTTGAGTTTTGTTCATCATCCTAACATCTCACTTATTTCTAAGGTGTCTCAAAAACACACACAAGTCAACTTATGGTCTTGGTGAGATGTGAAAGTCATGTTCTCCCTAGACTAAGGGTTCATACATTTCTACCTTGACATCATAAACTTGATCATTTACCTAGAATGTCAATTAATGTCAATGTCCTTAATTTCAATGATAATTAAATTAATGCATGATGATGACTATGACATGCATCATATGAGAATTTATAAGATATTATGACTAGATGATGCATATATGACATGACATATAATATTTTCATAATAAAATATGAATGATGGATTATGATGTCATGACATGTGATAGTGCTTACAAAACATGGCATAGTAGCTCAAAAGAAAATACCTAGATTTCCTATCTAATTATCAATAACTCATCGCTAAGCCATTAATAATTTTAACTTTGCCCCTAATTTCCAAGATAATGTCAAAACTCCCCAGCTTAGCCTATCTTTGGATTCTAGCCTAGTGGTGCCAACTTTATTGAGTTCAATCTTCTAATAATATAATTTGGCACAAATTTTACTCCTCCTAGAGTAAACAAATGACTCTTTCATTTTCAAGTGTAGTAACTCCATGCAAATGCCTCAAAGTGTCAACTTCATCAAGGTTGGGTTAACTACCCTTCCAATTTGAGTTGACACTCCCTAGACCTATCTAGGGTGTGGTAAACACACTTTTAGGAACCCAAAACCTATTGGTGCTCCTTGGGTGTTCTAGGTATTCACTAGGGATAACTGATGGACCCAAAAGAGCTGTCACGAAAGTGGGTCTCAAATTTAGATATTTATAAAGCTGGAAACCCTTTTTGCAATCAAAGAATAAAAGCGTAGTAAAGGGGTCACAGGTCGTATTTTTCCTTGAGCTAGTTCAAGTTGTGTGAATCGTGCTCGAGTTTATGTCGTCAAGATTTTTGGGTTTCAAATGAGATTTGGAATTGGTTGCAATCAGAAATGACAATGCAATGAAAAGGAAAGAAAACTTGACTAAGCAACTTAAACTAGGTAATGACAATTAAAGACTCAACCAATGGAAACTTAATGAACCAATTCAAAGTAGCCAAACATGGAAAATAAATCTGAATTCAAATGCAAATCTACACTTCAAATTGTACTAAACTTCAGGAGTTACCACTAAAAGTCGAAACTTCACTTGAGGCAAATGTAGAAACGAATTAAAGGACATTTGATATGAGAGAAATAAAAGGAACTTATGTGCCAAATTAATTCCAAGTACAGGAACTAAGCATGACAGTTAAAAAAAATGGAATGATCTACTTAAATTGGGAAGGGCAAGCTAGTAATGAAGTGCTATGCGTAAACTAATACAGAAATTAAGAGTTCAAAAACTGATAAATTCAGAAACACACCTAAGGCAGAGTTTATATGCAAAAATGCAGAAATGGCATGCATGAAAGCAGAAATTTCAGGCAGAAAATTCAGCCTTGATTCGGATGTTGAAACAAGTAAGCAACTAAGATGAATTCACTATCTCATGTTTAGACAAAATGTAGGATATCTAAGATTCACTTGACTCAACTTCAGGGACTTAAAAACATAAACCTGCAGAGTGGAAACTAACCTTGCAGAATTGATACTTGAAACACAACAAATTAATGCCAAATGCAGAGCAAACCCATAAAGTTGAGATTAATTACTCAAACCTAATGTTCATACACGATTCAAACAAGAAATTGGGCTCACTGATGAAAGAACATCAGAAACACTAATATACTAAGAAAATTGCAGAAATGAGAATTGATGTGCAGAATTGTAAGTTTATATGCAAGAAGCTGATCCTTACTGCAGAAATGACTAAAATCTGTGGAGATGCAACCAGCTACAATGGAAATTTAGACAAAAGAAACTTAAACAATCTTGATACAAAATTCAGAAGTGTTCGCAGAAAATGTAACTGATATGCAGCAGGGAATAAAACTGATATACAGCAGGAAGAAAAACTAGAATGCAGCAACAATCTGGCACACAAGCAATGAAATGTGAAACAAACTGAAATTAAATCTAATTGCTCACTATCAGACTTATATCTAATACTATTGCAGCATTGAAACTAATTGAAGTAGAACCAATCCGAAAGCTAAACTTTACTAAGTTGGAAATTGCAGAAACAGGACAAAAACTGATACGCAGCTACAACAAGTTGATACGCAAAGATTGAAACAAGAAATAAACTGAATTCAAATTCAATTGTTCACTGATCGAACTCACTAACTAATCTACTTGCAGAATGGAACCTAATTAAGGCTTGAGAAATTCAGAAATGAAAACGAAACAGCTGATACATGTGCAGAACAGAAATGAAGTGCTGAAACAAAAATTACAGCTAGGAAAATAAGAAAAACAGTAAGAACTAAGCCTCGATCCTTCCCATGTTTCAAGACCTCCTTGTTCGTCACGCAAGGGCAAGCCAAGAACCCCTTCAACTCGCAAATCAATGGGAAATTGGCTCCAATTCAGATCTGCTCACAAACTGCACGCAGCTGGGAAATCCACTCCAAACTCCTAGATCTCAATGTGAATGGTTGCGATGATGATTTGAAGATCATTTGAGCTCATCCTAGGACCCCTACAGATGGCTCAAATGGATGGAAATGGCACGCGGTGAGATCCAAGAGCTCAAATCACAGATCTGCCAAAACCCTCAAACTGCTCTGCATTCAGCGCAATCTTGAGCTAAAATCTCCACTGAAGCTTCTATCCAATGATCCAAATCTTGCTCCAAGGTTGTGATCGAGTTGGTCACGCCTCTGATGAAAAAAATTTGAAAGAAAACGATGAACAGCTTGGAAAAAACGAAGACAATGGATGAAGCTCGGTGAGGTCGCGACATTCAAATCTGAACAGGGGAGCGGTTTATGTAGTTAAACAGTGAACGGCTGAGATCGTCCAGCACTCATCCAACGGTTGAACTTCATCTGAGTTGACTCAAATTTTCCAGATCTTGATCAGAGGTCAGGATCTACCTCGGGTTAGCTCGGATCTACCAAATTTGCAACGGATGGTTCAGATCACCTTGATCTTTGAATGGACGGTCTAGATCTCTCTGATCGCGATCCAACGGCTAGATGATCTCCGATTGAGCTGAAATCTTCAGATCTTTATCCAAGTGCTTGATTAGCCTTAATCCCAGCTCGGATTGATCAGAAGTTCTCAGATGGTCTAGATCTAACCGTTCTTGCATCGGACGGTCCATATTAGTTGACGCTTGATTACTTGATCCAGTCCACTTTTGACTCAACTTTGACCCAACATGCCTAGGTCCATGATCCTTCCAAGCCTACAAAAGTAGATCAAAAATTTAGTGACAAAACAACTCAAATATATCAAGATTTGCAATTAGGTCCAAAAAGAGTATAAATCCTAGAACCTAGGGTAAATCCACAATTACACAAGTAAAATATGGGTCAAACACGGATTTAAGCATATAAAATAATCAATAAAATGATATTTATCAATAACTTCCCTTGATACCTTCCTAATGACTCTTCTAGGCTTCTCTGAAGCCTTAGTCATGTTGGTCTTATCTTGGTCAACTCTAGGGATGACTTCTCTTGTGACCTTGACTTGACCCCTTGACCTAAATTGAGTTCCATACCTATATGGAACTCTATGATAGGATGGACCATCATCCTTGGTTTTAGGTTTGTATCCCAAACCTTTCTTGCTCCTAGAGGGTCCTTGATTTCCTAAATCTAGATTTTGAATTTTTGATCCCTTAAATAGATTTTCTATTCTTTTGAGAGATTTTTCTAATGTCTTAAGTTTTGACCTCAAAATTTGATTTTCAATCATTACTTTCTCAAGGTTTGGTTTTCTAAGATTGTCTTGGTGATTTTTCTTTTTGACCTTGTTTTGGGTAGGTCTACACTTAAATGATCTAATATCTTCCCTATCCTTAGGTGTGGTAGACCTAGCATGGAGGGCTCTATATTTTTCCTTAGATTTTTCATACCTCTTATTTTCATGATAAATAGCATTTAAATGAATATATTTATTTTTAACATGCATATTATCATGATTTAAATAAATACCATTACCTAATGGTACCTTAGTCTTAATCTTGGAGGCTCCCCCTTGATTTGAGCTCCACTTTTTTTGACTTGGTCGGATCCTTCGCCTTTGGGCATTGATTTCGATAATGTCCCTTTTGTTTGCATGAGAAGCACACAATGTGCTTCTTATCCTTCTTTGCCACGAGGCCGACCTCCTTTGGCTTCTCCTTGGCCTTGGGTGTCACTAGCACCTTCTTCTTGACCAATTTTGGACACTTACTCTTATAGTGCCCTTTTTCCCTACACTCAAAGCAAATGATATGATCTTTATTTTTACAAATTGAAATTCTTATACCTTTTCTTGTAAGGGTGTCGTATGACTCTTCACTTGATCCGGAGGTAGATACTTCTTCTTTTTCCGGAGTTAATAATCTTTGCTCCCCCTCAATCTTAGAAGTAAAGACTTCTCCTTTTTCCTCCTCGACCAATGCTTCTTGAACTTCCTCCCCGGATGTTGAGCATCTCTCAACTTCCGAGTCCTCTTCATTTGATGAATCTCCCTCTTTGGATTTGTCTTGATACGGTACAATTGAGGGATCATCATGAAGCTTTGCCAATTTGCTCTAAAGCTCTTTGGCATCTTTGAATTCTCCAATCTTGTTCAAGATGGTGCTTGGCAAAAGATTGACCAATAACTTGGTCACTTTGTCGTTGGCCTCGCATCTTTTGATTTGCTCCTCATTCCATTTGCTTTTCTTGAGGAGCTTTTCTTTGGTACTTGTTGGAGCTTCAAAACCCTCCATTAGAGCAAACCATTGCTCTATCTCCATCATGAATAAATTTTCAATCTTTGACTTCCAAAGATCGAAATTTGCCTTGTCAAATGGTGGAGGTGCTCGGGTGTCGTAGCCAAGCTCTATTTTTGAAGTTGAACTCTCTTGATGATGACTTCTTGAAATTAAAGCTTCTTTCAACTTCTTCTTCTTCCTCTAGCTCTTGCCCTCTCGGCGATGAGTCTAAAGTAGAGCAACCTTGCTCTGATACCACTTGTTGGGACCGGTAGGAGAGCTAGAGGGGGAGTGATTAGCTCCGATTTGCTTGTAGATGATTTGTCGCCGCGGAAGACTTCAAGCAATGTTAACACTAAGGATTTACTTGGTATTCACCTCCTTGAGGTGACTAATCCAAGGATTCATTCTTCTCACTCTCTCATACACTATGAAAGATCTCCTTCTTGAGGTGGAGAAACCTCTTACAAGCTTCCAAGAAGATACAACAAGAATCCAAGCAAATACAAAATGAAATCTTACAAGATTTACAATGATAAGCTCAAGCTTTGATTTCCTTGCTTGCCTCTAGAACTTTAGAAGTGCAGCAACACTAAGCCCTAAAGCTTCTCTTGAAATGGCGTAGAAGGAGGAGGAGAAGTGCCGAAGAGCCCACGAAGAGTGTTTTCTTTAAACCTGTGCGAAAACCCTATATACCCGACGCCTAGGGTTTCTGAATCGATTACCCAATCGATTATCACGTCAGATTTAGTCGTTCAACGACTAATTTTTGAACCGTAATCGATTAGCCAATCGATTACGAGCATCCTGAATCGATTGTTGAATTGATTCAGAACCCTTCTATGCTCTCGTGCAAAACGTCAGTAATCGATCACCCGATCAATTAAAGGACCCCTTAATCGATTGACCAATCGATTAAGGAAAGGCTGAATCGATTGGCCAATCGATTCGGCCACCATCTGTTCTCGCAACTCATTTCTCCTAATCGATCAGTCAATCGACTCACACATTCCTTAATCGATCACCCGATCGATCAAGGAAGCTTCTGATCGCGAGAAACCAAACCCTAATAATCAATTACCCAATCGATTGAGTCCAACCTAACTTGTGTTCACAAGTCTAGGGTTCCCTACCAAGTATTCGGTCAACCCCTTTGACCAACCTGGATTTCTTCTGCCTAGCTCCCAGCTAGGACTTAACCTGGTTCTTAACTAGATTCGCCTAACCCTCGAGTTAGGTCTAGTCTCTCGGTAGACTTCCACCTTGCCAGCATGCGATCTCCCCGATCCACCTGGACTTCACCTAATCTCACTAGGTCTTTTCCCATGCCAGCGTGCGATCTCCCCGATCCACCTGGACTTCACCTAGTCCCACTAGGTATGCCTAGTCCCACTAGGTCTTTTTCGATACTAGTGTGCGATCTCCCCGATCCACCTGGACTTCACCTAGTCCCACTAGGTGTACCTAATCCCACTAGCTCTTTTCAGTCAAGCCTCCAGTCAACCTTGACCCACTTGACATCATAAGATATTCAAACATCATATGACATTCAAACATCATTATCAAATATCAAAACATCCAACCTTAAGTTTACCAAGCTTATCAGACATAAGCTCACCCGAGCATAGTCAAACTAGGTTAACCTTGACCTACCAAAGATTCCACCAACAAAATTTATATTAGAAATCATTATTTAAAATTTATAAGATTCTAACTAATCATGTCAAGATTTATTTGTGTTAGGTTATTTAAATGTCAAATCAAGAGAGAAAAAGGGGAAACAATATTCTATCATTCTTTAAGCCAAGAATTGATAATCCTTCATCATTCGAGAGGGCCAAGACTAATACATCCCTTCCTAACGAGGTGTTTGAACCTCATTCTAAATCGCATACTTGAACGAGATCCTGGATTGCGTATTTCCATGTAGCGACATCTTGTTAATTATTGTCATGAAATTAGACGTGCTTATATCAAAATGGGGTTATATCAGCCTAAATTACAGGAGTACCCACGGTCTGAATAAAGAAAGCAACATCGTCGATTTCAATATGCATGGTTTAAAAAAAATTCAATGATTAGAGTACTCTCCTTCAAAGAATGCAACATTTTGTTTTCCGTATTATCTTTTTAAAATAAGTGAAGTACAACAATCTGCATTTACAGTTGAAGGGTTTAAAAGTTGAAAGCGCATTAATGATGGAGTCAAGTGTGTCTATTTGTCTCACATGGGAAGTTATAACTCGATACATAATAAATCTACTAAATCTATTATTAATGTGATGAATATAACTCGACATATAGATAATATTATGAATCAAGAATTTCTTGAACAGATTCAAAAGATTAAGGCTTGCAACAATTGAGAGCATCCGTTGGCTTAGCTTACAAGCATGTGGATTGAGAGGTCATGATGAATCTTTAGATTCTCAAAATTGTGATAATTTCATTGAGATGCTAAAACTTTTGGGAAAATAGAATGCTAATACTGCCATTGTTATCTAAGAGAAAGCTCAAGGAGATGCAAATTATGCCTCACCAAAAGCTCAAAAAGAAATCCTGTATATTATTGATAATAGAGTCAGAAATAAAATCCGTAATGAAATTGGAGATTCTAAGTTTTATATTTTAGTGGATGAAACAAAGAATGTATCTAACAAAGAACAAATGACAATAATTTTGAGATTTGTTGTTGTCCATGGTGTTTTATAGGAGCATTTTTTTTTCAAATTGTGCATGTTTATGACGCTACAGCTGCAACACTTAAGAAAAAGATATGTGATGTCCTCACTAGATATAATTTAGAAATACATAATATGTGAAGTCATGGGTATGATGGTGCTAACAACATGAGTGGTGCTTTTAATGGATTGCAACCTTTATTTTCTTAAAGATTGCCCCTATGCATATTATATACATTGCTTTGCCCATCGACTCCAACTAGCATTAGTTACAGCTATTGAAAATGAGACCTCTATATGATTTTTCTTTTCGAATATGACAACCATTGTCAATCTTATTTCTTCTTCTTCCAAACGCAATACTGAGTTACAATCTACTCAAGTTAATGAAATTGCACATTCTATTGGTGCTGGTGAATGCAAGATTAGGTGAGGAGATAATCAGATTGGTATTTTGAATTGAGCAGGAACTACTCGTTGGAGCTTCTATTTTGATTCTATTTGCAGCTTAATAGATAAGTATAATGCAATTATTGATGTGCTAGAAAATATTATCACTAATGGTTCCTCTACTTTGATGCATGGGGAAGCTAGTGGTTCCTTAATAGTGATGAAGTCTTTTAATTTCATTTTTTATTTTGCATTTGATGTATAAAATTATGGGGATCATAGATTTACTTTGTCGTGAATTATAAAAAAAAATCTCTTGATATCATAAATGTAATGGATTTGGTCTCTACAACTAAAGCACTTCTTCGTACATTGAGAAATGAAGGTTTTGATATTCTTCTTTCATATGTCAAATCATTTTGTACAAAATTGGACGTTGATATACTAGAGATGAGTGCTCATTATAAGCATTCTAGTCTTTCATGCAAGCAAAAGGATACCATTGAGCATTACTTTCATTATGATATATTTAATGCCACAATATATTTTCAATTGGAAGAGTTAAACTCTAGATTCAGTGATGAGACAGTAGAAATTCTCATGCTTAGCTTTGTTTTAGATCCAAAATTAAGATACTTTTATTTGGTTCAACATTGATAAGATTTATACTCTTGCTGAGAAGAATTATCCTGAGGACTTCATCGAATAAGAAATGTATAATTTGAGATGTTAACTACAACATTATGAGCTTGATGTGTTTTATCATGAAATTTTTTAGAAAATGTCCACTATCTTAGAATTGTGCCAAGAGTTTTTTGAAGATTGACAAGTTGATTCATCTAGTGTTAACTTTGTCTGTTTCTATGGCAACTACAGAGTGTGCATTTTCGGCTATGAAGTATGTCAAAATAGTTCTTCGTAATATAATGGGAGAGGATTTTCTGAGAGATTCTATAATTATCTATATTGAGAGAGAGTTTGCTTCAAATATTGATTCAGATTTTATAATTAATAAATATTATATTTTGAAGAATCATAGATCATGTTAGAACCGATAGGCGAGCTAGAGGGGGTGATTAGCTTTGCTTTTTTACTTGGTGAAGATTCGTCGCAACGGAAACTAGAGCAATGCTAACACCTCTGATTTTACTTGATATCCACCTCCTTGAGATAACTAATCCAAGGATCATCTCTTCCTCACTCTCTCATACACTATGAAAGATATTCTTTGTTGAGGCGGAAAAGCTTCGTGCAAGCTTACACGAAGAACAAACGAAGAACAAACAAAACACAAATGAAATCTTACAAGATTTACAGTAATGATTCGCTTTGCTTTTCTTGATTTTTTCTAGCTTGTAATGAACTCTAGAACCTTGAAAATGCAGTAGCACTATACTCTAAGACTTCTCTTGAAATGACAATGGAAGGAGAGAAAAATCTACGAAAAAGATGCCACTTAAACCTATGTGAAAAAATTATATACTCGCGACCTAGGGTTCACCCAATCGATTATCACGTCAGACTAGCCGTTCAACGACTATTTTTTGAAACTTAATCGATTAGTCATCGATTAAGAAGAAGTTAATCGATTCAGCATCTTTCTGTGCTCTCGCGTAACCTTCGTAATCGTTTGGTGAACCGATTATGGTCTTCCTTAATCGATTGTCCAATCAATCGAGAGGATGCTAAATCGATTACCCAATCGATTCAGCATGCTTCTGTTCTCGCAATTATCTTGCGCCAATTGATCACCCAATCGATTGGCAGACCCCTTAATCGATCACCCAATTGATTGGCAGACTCCTTAATCGATCACCCAGTCCATTAAGAATATTTTTGTTCTCGCGAGACAACAGCCCAATCGATCACCCAATTGATTGCCCAACCCTAACTTGCTTAGCTCTCAAGTCTAGGGTTCTCTTGCCTAACCCTAGTCAACCGTGACCTGTTAAGATTTCCTCACCAAGTGTCCGATCAAATCTTTAACCGACTTGGACTTTCCCTTGCCTAGTTCCCAACTAATTCTTCTCTTAAGTCAATGTGCGATCTCCTCGATCCACTTGGACTTCACCTAGTCTTACTAGGACTCTTACTGAAGTCACACTAGGTGTGCTTAGTCTCACTAGGACTTTTCTCGTGTCAACGTGTGATCTCCCCGATCCACCTGGACTTCACCTAGCCCACTAGGTGTACCTAGTCCCACTAGGACTTTTCCTGTGCCAGCGTGCAAACTCCCCGATCCACCTGGACTTCACCAGTCAAGTCTCCAGTCAGCTTTGACCCACTTGACTTACACATGTTCAAACATCATTATCAAACATCGAAACTCAAGCTCACCCGAGCCTAGTCAAACTAAGTTAACATTGACCAGACGAAGATTGCACCAACAATTTCTCCCTTTTTGATGTTTGATAATATGTTTAAATTAGACTAATCCATATTAGC
Organism: Boesenbergia rotunda; assembly: GCA_024364735.1. Taxonomy (NCBI): domain Eukaryota; kingdom Viridiplantae; phylum Streptophyta; class Magnoliopsida; order Zingiberales; family Zingiberaceae; genus Boesenbergia; species Boesenbergia rotunda. Next base: position 49,347 of record JAGFNQ010005623.1, on the reverse strand, counting down.
CTTATAACTTTTCTCCCTTTGACACACATCAAAAATTCTCCTCGAGAATCAATATGGTCAAAGACATCAAATGAAAGTTTCATACCTTTCATTGTGGCCCATACTCACCCTTAAGCATTCGTTACAATGAAGATTCTCAATCTTCATCTTCTCATTATCCCAAAGAAAAATTAAAACACATACTTTTATGGAAGACCTCCCCCTCAAAACATGCTCTAAACCTGTATCATTACACCAACAATGATTTTTGAGTTCCCAAACCTTTAAAAAAATCCAAAGTGAAGTTATGAGGTTTTAAAATTTAAAACTTGAATCAAAACATCTTCTTAATCCTATATTTTTCACCAAACTCATCTTCCCTTTTGATTTCATCATTAAAATTACCTAAATATACTTATAAAAGTATTTCAAAAGGTCAGAGATTGTTAGGTTACTCAAAATTAGGTTAGTGGATTGAAATCATACAATTTCAGTCGTACCAATCGATTAGTGTTGAGTCCCAATCGATTAAACCATATTTTAATCAATCACCTGATCGATTACGACTAATCTTAATCGATCAACTGATCGATTACGTGAGCTTCTGTGCTCACAAAAAATTTTCACCAATCGATTACCCAATCAATTGGTATATGTCCTAATCGATCACCTGATCGATTGGGAGTTTCTGATTTCTGAAAACAAATTTATATTCGAATTTCAGAAATTCCTAAATAATTCTATAAAATTCAAAAAATAATGAAATTTTGTATAGACATTATTTATGACATATACTATCATGAAAAAATAATTTTCTATAAAAATAGCTTTCATTTTCAAAAATTGACACAAAATTGGAAACCTTGAAAAATTTCAATATTTCACTCCATTTTATATCCAATTCATCAATGATGAATGCTATCAAAACATAGTATTCACCGAAGTTTTCCAAAATAATTTTGAAAAGTTTTTCAAAAATAATTTCCAACCATATTCTTTGGGCTAGATGCACTTGACTTATACATTAGCTTTCCCAATTATTGGAGTTCACTTAAATTCTTCCTAGCATCTCACTTGTATTTAATGTGTTTCAAAACTCATACGAGTCAACTTATGGTATTGTGAGATGTAATAGTTATGTTCTTCCTAAACTAAGAGGTTCATGCATTTTTAACTAGACATTATAAATTTTGATCATCCACCTAGCATGTCAATTAATGTTAATGTCCTTAAATTCAATATAATAAAATAATACATTGATAATGATCATGATATGCATCATATGAATATTTTCAAAGAAAATTCATCGTAGCTAAATGATGCATGAATGATATGACATGTGATATTTTCATAATAAAATATGAATGTTTAAGCAAATGATGCCATGACATATAATAGGGCAAACACATCATGATATTTTAGCATAAAAGAAAATACCTATATTTTCTATCTAAGTATCAATAACTCATCACTAAGTTATTGATAATCCTAATTTTGCCCCTAATTTTTCCAAGATAATGCCAAAACTCCCAATTTGGCATATCTTTGGATTCTAATCTAGTTGTGTCAACTTTATCAAATTCAATCTTCCAAAAACATAATTTGGCATAATTTTACTTCTTAAGAGTAAATAAATAACTTCTTTATTTTCAAGAATAACAATTCCTTGAAAATGTCCCAAAGTGTCAACTTCATCAAGGTTGGGTTAGCTACCCTTCCAATTTGAGTTAACACTCTCTAAATTTATCTAGGGTGTGGTGAACACACTCTTAAGAACCCTAAATCTGTTGATGCTCCTTGGGTGTTCAAGGTATTTACTAGGAATAACCTTCTTTGACTCCTTCCTAATAACCTTCCTAGGTTTCTCTGAAGCCTTAGTCATATTTGTTGTGTCTTGGTCAACTCTAGGGATGACCTCTCTTGTGACTTTGACTTGACTCCTAAATCTAGATTTGGTTCGATAATTATATGGAACATTATGATAAGATAACTCATTTTCTTTGGCCTAAAGTTTGTACCCCAGACCTCTCTTAGCGGGTCCTTATTCTCCTAAGTCTAGATTGTGAATTTTTAATCTCTTAAATAAATTTTTTATTTTTTTAAGAAATTTTTTTAATTTATTAAGTTTTGATCTCAAAACTTGATTCTCTATCATTATTTCCTCAAAGCTTATTTTCTAATATTGCCATGGACATTTTTCTTCTTAGCTTTAGTCTTTGTAGGTCTACTATGAGATGTACTAGATATTTCCCTAACCTAAGGTGTAATAATCATAGCATGAAGGGCTCTATAATTTTTCTTAGATTTTTCATACCTCCTTTTTTTCATGATAAATAGCGTCAAAATAATAAAAATTATATCTAACATACATATAATCATGATTAACATAAGAATCATTACCTAATGATACCTTTGTTTTGTTCCTGGAGGCTCCCTCTAGCATTGAGCTCCTTCTTTTGGTCTTGATCGGATCTTTTCTCTTTAGATATTGGTTTCGATACTGTCCCTTTTGTTTGAATGAGAAGCACATAATGCGCTTCTTGTCCTTTCGTACTACGGGCTGACCTCCTTTGATTTTTCTTTGGCCTTAGGTATCATTTGCACCTTCTTCTTGACCAATTTAGGATACTTACTCTTATAGTGCCCTTTTTCCCTATATTCAAAGAAAATAATATAATCTTTATTTTTTACAAATCAAAATTGTTATACCTTTACTTGTAGAAGTGACACTTGGCTCTTCTTCATTTTCATTGACCTCAGATGATGTTGTTGAAGTTTTTTCTTGTTCTGACGTCAATGGCAAACTTTTCTCCCCTTCAATCCTTGAAGTGGAGGACTCTTGAATTTCATCTTCGAATGTTGAGCATCTCTCAACTTCACAATCCTCTTCGTCCGATGAATCTCTCTCTTCGGATTTATCTTGATTTGGCAAAGTGAAGGAATTTTCATGAAGCTTTGTCAATTTGCTCCAAAGCTCCTTGACATCTTGATGATCTTCAATTTTATCCAAGATGGTGCTTGACAATAAATTGACCAGCAATTTAGTCACTTTGTCGTTGACCTCACATCTCTTGATTTGCTCCTCATCCCATTTGCTTTTTTTGAGAAGCTTTCCTTTGTTGCTTATTGGAGCTTCAAAGCCCTCTATTAGAGTAAATCATTGATTTATCTGCATCATGAAGAAATTTTCAATCTTTGTCTTCCAAAGATCGAAATTGGCTTTGTCGAATGTTGGACGTTCCCAAATATCATAGCCGAACTCCATTTTTGAAGTTGAAACCTCTTTGTGTTGATTTCTTGAAATTAGGGTTTCTTCAACTTTTTCTTTCTCTAGCTCGTGTTCTCTTGGCGATGAGTCTAAGGAAGAGCAATCTCGCTCTGATACCACTTGTTAGGACCGGTAGGCGAGCTAAAGGGGGGGGTGGTTCGGTGAAGATTCGTCGCAATGGAAACTTGAGCAATGCTAACACTTCTGATTTTACTTGGTATTCACCTCCTTGAAGTGACTAATCCAAGGATCCACTCTTCTTTACTCTCTTATACACTATGAAAGATCTCCTTTGTTGAGGCGGAGATGCCTCGTACAAGTTTACACGAAGAACAAACGACGAACAAGCAAAACACAAATGAAATCTTATAAGATTTACAACAATGAACTCTCTTTACTTTCTTTCTTTCTTCTAACTTGGAATCGTCTCTAGAACCTTAGAAATACAGCAGCACTATGCTCCAAAATTTCTCTTGAAATGACAATGGAAAGAGAGGAAGATTTGCAAAAATGATGCTGCATCAACCTGCGTGAAAACCTTATATACCCACGACCTAGGGTTCACCAAATTGATCACCCAATTGATTACCACGTCAGATTAGTCGTTTAACGACTATTTTTTTGAAACTTAATCGATTAGCCAATCGATTGTTGAATTGATTCAGCACATTTTTGTGCTTTCACGCAATACCTCCGTAATCGATTGGTGAATCGATTACAATCCTCTTTAATCGATTGTACAATCGATTAAAGAGGATGCTAAATCGATCACTCAATCAATTCAGTATGCTTCTGTTTTCACGATAATCCTGCACCAATCGATCACCCAATCGATTGGCAGACCCCTTAATCGATCACCCAATCGATTAAGAATCATTTTGTTCTCGCGAGACAACAGCTTAATCGATCAACCAATCAATTGCCCAACCTTAACTTGCTTAGCTCTCAAGTCTAGGGTTCCCTAACCTAACCCTGGTCAACCGTGACCTGCAAGTATCCGATAAAATCTTTAACTGACTTGGGCTTTTTCTTGCCTAATTCCCAACTAGGACTTCTCTCATGCCAACGTGCAATCTCCTCGATCCACTTAGACTTTACCTAGTCTCACTTGGTGTGCCTAGTCTCACTAAGAATTTTATCGTACCAGCGTGCGATCTCTCCAATTCACCTAAACTTCACCTAATCCCACTAAGTGTGCCTAGTCCCACCAGGACTTTTTTCGTACCAGCGTGCAATCTCCCCCAATCCACTTAGACTTTACTTAGTCGCACTAGGTGTGCCTAGTCACACTAGGACTTTTTCCGTGCCAGTGTACGATCTCCCTGATCTACCTATACTTCATCTAATCCCACTAGGTGTTCCTAGTCCTACCAAAACTTTTCTCATGCCAGCGTGTGATCTCCCCGATTCACAGTACTTCACCAGTCAAGTCTCCAATCAGTCTTGACCCTGTTGACTCACATAATGTTCAAACATCATTATCAAATATTGAAACCCAAGCTCACTCGAGTCTAGTCAAACTAGGTCAACCCTAACCTAATGAAAACTGCACCAACAGATCACAACTTCAATAATATGTGTATGTATATATGGATCATAAAATATTTTTTTTTACTTTGTGAGTTATCTGTGCTAATTAATTTTTTTCTATTTTTCTGTAGAAAGTTGATGGTGTGAATGTTCTTCAATTGAAAACTACAGCTAGAGCGGCAATTAAAGTCAATTAAAATATCACCTTTGAAACTTTGAATTTACTTTGAATTTTAATTTGCTATCTTGAAATTTTGTAAATTATCAAAATCAAAGTGTCAGATTTGCTCCATGAAGAAAACCTTAATCATAATAAAAAAACTTAATGCTTGCGTGTTTTGCTCTCGTGTTTTGTAGGATTTGATCTACAAATAACTTGAGGTCAACATTGTTGATGCAACTCATAATATCATTATCTGCAACGACTCAAGTATTAACTTTAGAGTTACCATTAAACTTACTTTCATAGTTGTCTTTTGTCTACAATTTGGTGTGATTTCAACTCAGAGTTTTAGTTGACTATTTGATGTCCTTCTTTGGTCCCATAAATTATATTATTCTACTCAACTTTGGACATTTATAAATCTTTTGATAATTTGCATTTTCATATATTTTTAGTACCTATAATCTTTCTATCTGTTTGGTTGATAAATGAATTTTTGTATGTATTTGGGTTGTATAGATTTTGGTTCACAAAATGCATTAACGATCAAAATTTTTGTGATCAACAATTTTAATATTAGTTTCTAATTGTTGTTTGTTCAGGTGTTGTCTTAAAAAAATTTTAGCCAGGGTAGATTATAATTCTTGGCTTCGCTATTGACGGTATACAATCTCCGAGATATAGAGCATAAAATCAAATGCATAGCTATATAAATAGAAATACCTGAAATTCATATATCATGCAGGGGCATAATCAGAAAATCCCCATAACATATCAGTCAGCGGCGACTTATACTACTGAACAAATACAAATCATATAATCAATGCAAATCATAATCTATATATGCATTTCAATCAAATACAATAATCATAACTCAAATAAATACAAGATGCACAGTATGCAAGTGATGTAATGACATATGTCACTCCTACACACCAATCTCATAAACATCACATCATATCTACGTGGACGATTGGGCAAGGACTTTGATAACTGTACGCACTCTCACAATTATCTCCTCCAAGTGACCGAGTGGATAGGGGTGTAAACGAGCCAAGCCGCTCGTGAGCTATTCGGGTCTCGGTTCGATAGAAGCTCGTTCGAGCTCGTTTAATAAAGCTCGTTAATATTAACGAGCCAAACTCAAACTCAGCAGTATTCGGCTCGTTAGCTCGTGAATAGCCTCGTTAATAAGCTCGTGAGCTAGTTCGTAAAATATAAAATTAATATTTAACATTAAATATATAATTTTGACACTTTTACATTTAATAAATATAAAATATCTAATAAAACTCATTTGTATGAACAAAATCATAGATTTTAGTAAATATTTTATATTTTTTAGAATATATAATTTATTTTTTTAATAGATTGATGAATAATTTAATTAATAATTTATATTTGGTAAGTTCGTTTAGGGCTCGATTAGGCTCGAATATGCTCGCGAGTCATCACTATATTCGATAAATTAAGCTCGAGCTCGGCTCGATAATAAACGAGCCAAACTCAAACTCTCAGGTATTCGGCTCGGCTCGGCTCGATTGCAGCCCTACGAGTGGACAAAATACTAGGAGAAAAATGTCAATCCCAAACCCCAAAAATAAGGAAGAATGTGACCTCTAAACTTCAGTAACAAGGGGGAACACAATTGCTCTATATCAAAGACCCAAGGAGGAGCGTAACCTCTAAACTCTAGGAATCAAGCGGAGTGTGACCTCTAAATCCCATGGATCTACCTATTCTTCATAAACAACAAAGAGGGTGTCACTGCCTACTACAACTCTAATAACTACCGCTACTCCTGAGTGGTTGAGTGTAGCACAACAGGACGACTGCTCGCACTCAGACAACTACTACTATCATGAGTGGTTGAGTGAGCAAACCACTATATTGTTGGGACCGGTAGACGAGCTAGAGGGGGGGGGTGATTAGCTTCGATTCGCTTGTAGATGATTTGTCGCGGCGGAAGACTTCCAGCAATCGCTAACACTTGGATTTTACTTGGTATCCACCCCGGCCGGGTGACTAATCCAAGGATCCACTCTCCTCACACTCTCATACACTATGAAAGTCTCCTTCTTGAGGTGGAGAACCCTCTTACAAGCTTGTTACAAAGATACAACAAGAACAAAGCAAATACAAAGGAAATCTTACAAGATTTACAATAATTGAACTCTCTTTGCTTTCCTTGCTATCTTCAAGCTTGTGATTGCCTCTTGGACCTTGGAAATGCAGCAGCACTAAGCTCCAAGGCTTCCCATGAAATGTCAATGAAGTTGGAGAAGAAGAGGAGAAGAACTGCAGCCACAAACCTGCGCGAAAGCCCTTATACCCGACACCTAGGGTTTCTGAATCGATTAGCCAATCGATTACCACGTAGGATTTAGCCGTTCAACGGCTAGTTTTCGAACCGTAATCGATTAGCCAGTTCCCTGAATCGATTACCCAATCGATTCAGAGCTTCTCTGTTCTCTCGCGCAAACTGCCATAATCGATTACCCAATCGATTACCGATACCCTGAATCGATTACCCAATCGATTCAGAACTCTTCTGCTCCCTCGCACAAACTGCTGTAATCGATCACCTGATCGATTGACCCAATCGATTACCCAATCGATTGAGTCCAACCTAACTTGTTTCCACAAGCCTAGGTTCCCCTACCAAGTGTTCGGTCAACCCCTTTGACCAACCTGGATTTCTACTGCCTAGCTCCTAGCTCGGACTTACCCTGGTTCCCAACCAGATTCGCCTAACCCTCGAGTTAGGTCCAGTCTCTCGGTAGACTTCCACCTTGCCAGCATGCGATCTCCTCGATCCATCTGGACTTCACCTAGCCCCACTAGGCCTTTTCCCATGCCAGCGTACGATTTCCGCGATCTACCTGGACTTCACCTAGTCCCACTAGGTCTTTTCCCTTGTCAGCCTGCGATCTCCCCGATCCACCTGGACTTCACCTAGTCCCACTAGGTGTGCTCAGTCAAGCCTCCAGTCAACCTTAACCCACTTGACATCATACGATATTCAAACATCATTGTCAATCATCGAAACATACGACCATACCATAAGCTTACCAAGCTTATCAGACCTAAGCTCACCCAAGCTTAGTCAAACTAGGTCAACCCTGACCTAACCAAGATTGCACCAACATATATGACTGTCGATGGGCTTAACAATAGTAAGTCGATAACCGTCAACATATAACAATGCAATATGGTGCATGATATTAATATACATAACCACAATCAGATCAATCATCATGCAATCAATAAGAAACACAAGTATCTAATCAACACCATAATAAAATAAACATGCAACTAATCTACTAGGTAGGGTATATCCAATGCCAACCACACCTTAGATAGGTCACATGATGGTTCTAAAGTACTCGTGTGTAAGCGATACTCTTTAGATCAAAAAATAATAGTTGAGACTGTATAACTGAAAACTTTGATTATAGCTCAAAGGTCAAGCAAAGAAAAGTATCAACCAGGAAATATAAGCAAAATGAATTTAAGATAAATCAACATACTCAGATAAGCAAATAATTATACATTTAAGATAAACGGTTCTACAGAATCAAACAAGAAGTACCCGTCTTAAATGTAGAATGTATCCAAGTAAACATTATATCCAAGTACTCATATCAAATCAGAGTCATGTACCAAGGACAACATTTAGTTATTTATAAAATTAATTACAATAGCTAAACTAACTATTAATCGTAAAAGAGTAACCCTAATTATCATGTTCATTTAATTAACTCTAAAATAAATACTAAGTTCCAACTTACTCTGAGTTACTAAGGTTAGGTTCAACTTAGGTTTAGTCTAAGCCAATCCCCAACTCACAATTACGAATCCAAAAGGCTACTTTGGTACTCACGGCAGTGAGCACGAACTCCAAAATAAAATCATACAACAATACAACCTCACAGCATACATCAAATTAAGCTACAATACAATATCAGTTCAGCCTAGAACTACTCATCACAGATCCAACAATCCCAAGGTTTTCCATTACCAAACTAAATCCAATTTACATGCTCAAACACTACATAGTTGAACTCCTCAACACCAAATCTCATGCTAAGCTCGTGGGGACCCAAATCAATATACGACAAGGCAATAACAAACAGTACAGAACAAGGAAATAACATCTCATATCACAAGAAAAGACCTACACCAATTCCCACACACCAAACCACCACAAGAATAGAACGCATGATTTCTGAATTTGAAAACCACAAACCAAATCACCATTCCCACCGGAACTAATCTATCACATATTCCTCAACATCAGAATTCCAATATATCAAACCCAGCTAGAATCTCATGGCAGAACAAAGAAACCAAAACAGGGCAATCCCACCCATCATCTACACGGTAGAGATTGGAAATGAACCAAAACAGATCATACTTGTAGTGAAGCGCCGGCGTGGTCATCACTTGCTCAGATCCAGCACAGAAACAGAAACCATGCCCACATAGAGACCTCTAAATCCCTAAGAATGAGCCTAGGTTAACTCAATCAAGGAGTTCATTCTCATACCCATAGAAATCCACTTATCGGAGATTAGATCGTCGATGTCAACGCCTCCACCAGTCCTCTGACCGCCGGCCCAAATCCACGGAGAAAACAAGGAGGAAAAATCGTCTGCGATTGGGTCAGGCAAGGAACGAAAATCTGGCGTGGGCGTGGATCAGCTTCAGGTGTAGAGGATCCGCAAGGGCTGCGGCGTCGGGCGAAAACGAGAGGGGAGGAAATCGGGGAAGCGGCGGTTTGCGCAAAAGAAGACGTAGTGCGATGAGAGGAAGAGAAAGTAGGTTTATAAGTTTAGGCATATTTTCAAAAAAGCCTTCCAAGTTGGGTTATCCAACCCCTAACTTTAAGTTTCGATATCAATTTAGCCCTCCCAATTAAGCTAATTCGAATCCAACTCTTAGTTTAGAGGTTTTAAACATTTAACCCCTCCAAAATTTAAGATTTAATCCCTTTCAGCCCAGAACTCTAATAACAAATTACCAGAATTTTTTTGAAATTTTTTGGATCAGATTTTCTTTATCCTATATTTAACCGTAGAATTTGAAATCTATTTTTGTTATCCGTGAAATCGTAATTATTAAATTTTGACATCAAAGTTCACCGTTTAAATCCTTGGCCTTTTAACTATTTTTGATAATTTTTTATTTTAGGATATTTAGAATAATTTTTATATTTTTGATATTTATTAGGGAGGATTTATCTAGATTCTTATTTTATTTTGAGTTAAAATTATTTAATTATTTACTTTTGTTTTTGATAAAAATTTTATTTTCTTTCTTTACACTGTTGAAATTAATATCGGTGGGTAAGAAAGAATTCCTTCAAACAAACAGCCCACAGTGGTCGAGCACGTTTGCTTTTGATCGTGTAGTCATCTTAATGTTTTAATTTACAGAATATAATACAATATTCCAAAGAACCCATAGAGACTCGGATCTCAGCCGAGGTGCATTACTCCGGCGAGACTAATCGCCTTTAGGGCCTCAACGAGATGGAAGGAGATGAAGACCGCCGACGTGGGCACGCTGAGGGCCACGACGACGGCGATCCCGATCGCGAAGCTGGGCCTCGTGCTCATGAGAATGGTCTGCAGCAAGCAGAGGACCTTGCAGACGTTTGCGTGGTAGCTCGTGTAGTAGCGCTTCTCCCAGGCCGCCCACCCTGTCGGCGCCTCATAACTCGTCTCCGCCATCTTCATCTCGTAGATCCTTTTGCGTAGCACAATCATGTCCTCGTCGACGAGTCTCCCACTCTCGTTCCAGCCGAAGGTGGGGACTCTGCTAGAGGTGAAACGGAGGTGGCGGTGGCGACCGCCGACGAGAAGTCTGGAGGAAAGGTGGTGGCGCAGAGGAGGGGAGGAGATGGTGCAAGGAAACATTTTCTCCTAATTAGTCCAAGTATGGCAGCGAAGAGAGGAAGAGGATTTGGGGGGTTTTATTGCCAAGAGCAGGGCATTTGGCATGGAATCAATTAGCGGCCCATTAACAGTCGACGCGATGTCGGCGCTGAGCGCGTGTTCGTCCGGTGGAGGCGGATCTAAGATGGAGGACACCACCTGATCGACTAAGATGGTGACGCGTGGCACTGCATCTACTGTGGTCGGCGGCTTAGATCTTGTCATGACTTGGTTTTGTTTATTGGAGATCTATATTAAAAAAAAAACATTCATCTTCAACTGAATGAGTCGGCAGCCATTTTAATTGTGCGTTTGATTCAATTAATTTGGCAAAAAATAGTTTTTTTAAGCGTGTTCAATTATGGATCAGCCCGTGTCCCACCGACAATGGAAGATGGGTCGTTGATTTTATTTTTCACATTATAATCAACGCACATCCTTTTTATACCTATCGTTCTTTAGGGTTAGATGATCGGGGCTTTAAATACACTTCTCTGCCTTAAATTTGACCTCTGGGAACAGAGCATAACCTCATATCGTGACTTATAGGAATGAAAAGAGAAGAAAACTATTGGGCAAGTCATAAGAGAAAAATGTACTAGAAAGTTTTGCTACAGCAATGTACAGTGTTCAAGAACCTGTAAACTCGACACCGCAAGCTCTGATGCTTTCTCCATGTTTTCAGGATATTTCTGGACTTCAAATACAGAGAAGAAAATTATTGGGATGATAATTTTCTTCGTCCACACGAAAACCCCGAAATGAGACGGATTTAGGAGACGTTATCGGATATGGATTCAAATTCGGAGATTTTTTCAAATCCTCATAATAGATTAGGGGGCGAATATGAGGATGCTATCCTCATCCCCGAACCTGCCCCGATAGTCCCAATACTAATAATAATAATTATTATTATAATATAAGTATATTTTACATAATTTTTTATAATATATAAAGTTAAATTTTAGTAGTGAATCAATTTGAAGCTAGAATCGGGACAGATATGGGGATTTAATCCCCGTGGAGTTGGGGATGGAAATTCTCTGATTAGGTAAAATCAAGGATCGGGGCGGGGATACAATTCGGGGATGGAGATGGGGATGACAAATCCGCCCCTGCCGCCACCCTCACCCCCACCCCATTATCATCCCTAAAAATGAACACTAGAAATGTCCACACTATAAACCAGATAATGTTCCTATGATCCAGAAAATATTCTATAAAAGACAAAGAAATCACCCTCTATAGATCTTTTTCCTAGTTGCTATGTTAATTAGCAAGATTGCTAGTTAAAAATCTCCTTGTAGGAACCCTGTCGATGACTAGTTGTTTTAACATTGTAGCAGAAATGATTACACTCACCCCAGCACTTCTCACAACCCGTCCGTTGCTTTAACATGCAAGTATGTTAAAGGGTTTGAAATAGTACCTTCCCTTTTTAATAACTAGTTGAGTTGAAGCTGGTAATTGCCTCTTGATCTTAAGAAATAAATTTAAAACATGTGGAAAGTCAATCATATCTGTCTAATGGAGGACGCCAGACCTTTGTAAACAGTGTGCTCAATCATCTATCTCGCTGATCAGGCAAGCATTTATCTTTTTCTTTCGGGTTATCAAAGCTGTGGACCTTGTCACTCGATCTACACAAGAAGGAGAACCGTGCTTAATATGCACCCACTTGTGGAACTACTCTTTGACAAACTTCATGGATTCAGTTAGTAAAAAGTCTATAATTCTTACAGAGTCTGTGATCAGAGGCAATTCCAAACCGCTGATGGCCCTTATCCGGAAAGGACTTATCACAGTCCAGGATTGACCGTCCGTAGTTTATCAACAACTGCAATACAACATGCAGAAATGAGATTGAACCAATATAACCTACAGATTTGAAGAATTTGGAAGATACATTATACAAGGCTATTGTATGCTAATGTTGTATCCCAAAACCCACGTAAAAAGATAGGATAAAAGACGAACTTCAAAAACAAACAAGGTTTGCTAAAGTCCCATGAGAATCCAATAGAAGTCAAAATTTTGCATGACTTACATGTCCTAGAATGGACATGACATATCTCTAATATCATAAACACAATAGTTGACAAAGGTTGTGTTTATGTTAAAGTCATAAAATTCTTCAAAAAGGTTGCCTTGTCTAGAAAAATAATAGAAACACATTGATAAAGTAGAAATGGGAGAACAACCTGTTAACAAATGGGTATAACTTAACAGATCATTTGCTGCTAGACCCTCAATCAGTTCCAATAGTTTTTCACCATTAAGAACATTCCCCTAAATGTTGGACAATCTGCACTAGATATCAATCATTGAACTGATAACTAAATTCAAAGAAAACTATAAACTACTGAACCATGTAATCACATACAACAGTCAATCACTTTGCACTATATATGAGGTTCCTGATCCTGAGATCATAGAAAGAAATTCCCCTTAATATCTTGCCTGTATTATTAGAAAATTATTTTTAACTGAATTAATAGGGTCCACATCGTAGCCAAGAAGTTGGAGAGGAAAGACAGCTTGGGAAAATAGTTCGGAATCCCAAGCTAACAACAACGCACAAAAAAGGCTATATAAGACTAGGGGTGGCCTCGAGAGAGATAACAACCACAATACCTTATATTTAATCTTTTCTACCACTATAGGACTTTGACTGGGACTGACTTCATCCAACCATTTGCGAATTGACCTTTATTTTGCACGTAGGAAGTGATGAAAAATTAGAACCCAATTCTTAATACGATAAATGATAAACATACAATTAGGTGTTAAAATTATCTGGAGCGAAAGATATCAATGAGTTCATGTTAAATATCGGATTTTGAAAGGGTTGAAAAGGTATTTTTTTTAAATTAGGGGCCTAGTTGAAATATACCAAACTTATAGGGTTTATTTGCAAAATGCCAAAACAATATTATAAGCCCTAAATCCCCTCATCTCGATTCAGTTTCTTCCTTCGCCCCCTTCGGTTCTGGCCAACGCCGCAACCCACACACACTGCAGCCCAAGCCGAGGGCTGTTCTCCTTCTCCTTCGTCTTCTCCAGTGCACACGCAAGAAACACTGAGCACTGTCTTCCTGCTCGTGTCCGCTGACCTCACGCAGTTTTCTTCTCCCTCGCAAACCCACTGTTGCCGCAAGCCCTAAAACGCCAAAGTTTCCTCCTCCCTGTTGCATGCATCGGGCACCAAGCAAGTAAGGAGACGTTGATTTTGATAGTAATGAATTTTGAATTTGTTCTATGTTGTGATTTTGGGTGACTTGCCGTGGGTTGTTGGGTTAGGAGGATGTTTGTTGTTTCGGATGGTTGAGATTTTACCCTATTTTGGAGACTTGGGTTTCTGTTCGTGGGTTGGGTTTTGGTGTTGTTCTGTGGGTATCGGTAGGGAAGAGTTGGGGATTGTGTCAATGTTTGAATTTGAAGGTCTATTGTTGGATTGAAAGTTAATTCATCGGGAAGCTCCTGTTAATTTCTATTTTTAGGTTTTGATCAGGTTTGGAGGGAAGATGTTTCAACAGTGGGTTGTTGACCTGTTTTGGGTTTGCTCCTTTGATCATGTTCTCTTGTTGGTATAAGCTACAAATTTAGGTGGGAGTGTTGATTTTATTTAGCTATTGTTCTTAGGTTTGGTTTGAAGCGCAGAAGGGTGATTACTGGTTAAGTTTTGAGTAATTTAACGTGGGGTAGTAGACATTATATTATGCTTGTTATGGTTGAGGAGTTAACTGGTATTAAAGTAATTATTTGAGTTCAATTTGGGGATGAGACCTAAATATCTAATCTTGTAAATTGGATTTAAAAAGGAACTCATAGTTGTTTGGAATTTAGTTGAATAGATATTATAATTAGGATTCATCCTAATCATATTTTGTATTTCGTTTAGCTAAGTTGGTAATTTTATAAACAGCTAAACTATTCCTTTGGTATAGGACCTTGATTTGAATTCGTTTGGTTGATCGTGGAAGGTGCTCGTTTACGGACTTCTACAATTAAAAGGCGGGTACTTCTCCTTTGTACTCGAGTAGTTTATTTTACCTTAAAGCATGGTTATATTATGTCTAGTAGGTTGCTTGACCTTATTTCTTGTTGCTTGTTATTTTAACATCGCCGTTGATACTTATTCTTCGTTGATCTTCGAGTATTCCAAATTCGTATCTGTACAGTCCTCTGTTGGTTTTCTGTTCTGTAAAGTGTCGCTTATACGCGATTACTTAGAAGTCCATTAAACACAGATAGGTTTATTTTGCATTAGAAATATCCTACCTATTAGTGTAGGTGCATAATCATTAGTTTGCGATTTTTAGTTGGTTGTATTGATGCATCGTATACTCGTTGGATTTTATTGCATCGTTGTTTCTCCGGTTGTTCATACATCGTATAGCATGCACCATACTTGCACGTTACATACTAACGACTGTTGGGCTTATATTTGATTAAGCCGTCGTTAGTCATATTGTTGCTCGATTCACTCAACCACTTATTGTCGTGGTAGTTGTTAGAGTGTGAGCATCTGCCCTATTATGCCAAACAGTGACACCCTCACCGTTGTTTTCGAGGGATATTAGAGTCGTTGGTGACTCACCCTCACCGTTGTTTTCGAGGGATATTGTAACTGTTGATAGCTCTCCCTATGTATCAGGGGTCTGGAGTGTAGGCTCCCCAGCATCCTGTCCACTCAATCACACCTTCTGTGGTATTTGTTGTTGGAGTGCGTACAGTTGTCACAGCCCTACCCACTCGGTCACACAGATGGGATGTGTTGACAGCTTGACTGGCGTCAGGGGTGACACATGTCATTGCATCATATGCATACGTATTTCTTTTATGCATTTGCTTGTGTTTGATGCACTTATATGAGCTATGGTTGTTGCACATGATTGACATGCATCTATATCTTGGTTTTATTGTTGTTGCGTTATTTTACGCCTGTTTAGTTGTTATTCGATTTTATAACCTGTGGTTCTATATATGTTATGCATGTTTAGGTTCCTATATTCCTTATGGACTGTACCCTGTTGGATTCTCTACATATTATTGTTGGTGCAAGTTGCATCAATGATATTCTCCTTTAAGTGTTTTAATGTTTGATAATACACTTAAGTCAGTGATATATTGAATAAACAAAGGGGAGCAAAGGAGAAGTAACCTAAGTGGAAGAAAAGTCCTAGCGAAGGGCTGCTAGGCATAACCTAAGTGGAAGAAAAGTCCTAGTTAACCTAGGCATCGAAACCCTAAGACCTAGCGAAGGGTTACTGGGCACCTAGCGAAGGGATGCTAGGTATCGAAACCCTAAGACCTGGCGAAGGGCTGCTGGGCACCTAGCGAAGGGCTGCTAGGCATCGAAACCCTAAGACCTGGCGAAGGGCTGCTAGGCATCGAAGACCTAGCGAAGGGCTGCTAGGCACCTAGCGAAGGACTGCTAGGCATTGAAGACCTGGCGAAGGGCTGCTAGGCACCTGGCGAAGGGCTGCTGGGCAAAAGTCCACCCGAAGGACTGGATGGCAACCGTCTCCTGAAAGGAGTAGGTGAAAGGTGCATTCTCGGGGGTGGGAACTTGCGCCGGTTCGACTTAGGGTT
Organism: Boesenbergia rotunda; assembly: GCA_024364735.1. NCBI lineage: Eukaryota > Viridiplantae > Streptophyta > Magnoliopsida > Zingiberales > Zingiberaceae > Boesenbergia > Boesenbergia rotunda. The sequence goes on along the minus strand of JAGFNQ010005623.1, from coordinate 32,873 downwards.
TTGTACAAATCCGAAGTCCGAACCAAGTCCTTAAAGTGAAGGATGTGTGTATATTTGCTTTGTATGTGTGTATCTTGCAGATACCAAGATTGGAAGACAAAGCACGCAAAAAAACTGGGCTGAAGGCTTTGAAGCTAGGCGCCCCCATGCATCCAGGCGCCCCCATTGATGGGGGCGCCCAAGCCAAAGAAGGAAAAATAGTTTTCGTGTGGTAAGCAGAATATGCTTCAAGCGGGGCGCCCGGGAGGTCCAGGGCGCCCGAGTTCAAAGCTGTATTTGCTGTTTCGAGTTTGAAACACAGATAAGCCTTCACACAGGCGCCCGGGAGGTCCCAGGCGCCCTGGTCAGAAGTTTTATCAGCCGCGGCGAGGTCAGCGCGGGGATAAGGTTTGACCGAGTTTATAGGGGCGCCCTCGACGTCTAGGGCGCCCGTATGAAGCCTATATAAGGGGCTTCGACCCCTCTGATTCAAACACAATTGCTAAGAGCGATTCTGATCATTCTGACCGATGACAACGCACTAAAGACGAGGCTCTACGACCGGGAGGCTCCAGGAGGAAGTGCGCGACACTTCGGAGGTCCAGATCGGCCGAGTTTCAGATTCTTGTTCGGTTTTTATTTGTTCCGTACTTAACTTTCAATATTGTTGCTTGTAACTATACACTGTAAGACGGGTTTTCTCCGCCTCTGAAAATTCTGGAAAGGAGACCAATAGTGGACTTACGCCGAGTACATAGGCCTTGGACGTACTAACCCTGGGGGGTTGAGAACCAAGTAAATAAATTCCGCTGTGTCCTTGTGTTCTTTCTATTTTATTTTTCGCTGTAGTAACGCTCTGAGTCCGGTACAAACTAAAGTCTTATGAAGTTTGCGAGAATTTTCAATGGTCGATATTCACCCCCCCCTCTATCGACGGTACCGGTCCTACAATTATATCCTTTATTATGTCATGCTTATTGTCTACTCATATACTCGCAGAGTCCGCCCGGACTCACCACCGCTACCTCTCATTTTTGTTTTAGGTAGCAGGTAGTTACGTTCCTTGGAGCCAGGAGAGGATCCAGTTGTCAGTCCCCATAGTTGAGTTGTTTCCGCATTTGATTTAGTTGCTTTTATTTCGGTACTTGGTGAGTTTTCACATTGTATTTGTTTATCAGGTATTCGAACTGATTTTGTTATTATTACAGAGACATTTGAGTTCTCTTTTTGAGTTGTGGTTTTTCTTTCATGTTTAAGGTGGCTGAGCCACCCGTTCTCTTATATTGATATTTAATATCTGCGTGGTTGTGTTTACATCTATATATTGTGATGCTAGCCGCTTGTGGCTAAGCTTTTGGTGATAAGAGTGTATGTACATTTTGTTGGGACCGGGTGCATGTTGACAAGGATACGGGTTCGTAAATTTTAAAATATTTACGTGCAGCGGAAGAATTATCATAAATAATTTCTCAAATTATTTTTAACCACGTATCTAGCATGCGACCTTATGATGTGTGGACATGATCAAAATTAAAATTTTGTGAAAAAGTAAACTAATTTACTAAGTACCTCGCGTAACTCGAAGTAAGGGACGAGATCTAACCGTAGCGTCCCTTGGAAGCTCCGCCTCTATTCGCGTCCACGCCGAGTTCTCTTCGGGATGACTTCGCAAAGCCACGAGTTTTGTGCCGACGAGAACTACTAGATTCTCCAAAGGCACAACTAGAAAAACAAGAGAGAAAGATGGAAACTAACCACCAAGTAACGAAATCAAAATTCCGGGAAAGGAAAGAAGGCGAGTCGCAATCCGTTTCTTCTTCTTCGGCACCTTCTTGGCGGTTGAAGCTCTCGGCCACCCTTGGGATGTGTGCCTGCCCTAGGGGAGGAGAGAGAGCCGGCCCTAGAGAGAGAGAGAGAGTTAGAGAGAGAGAGGGAGCTACTAATCTCTTGATAACTCAATTGAGGAATTCAAGCCTAGCCTTGGTTCCTTTATATAGTAGTATCTCCCTTGCCATGTCTCCCCTTTAACGGAATTAACGGAATAAATTTTCATAAGAAATTTATCTTATAAATTTATCTTATTAATTATTCCGTTATGCCAAGTTTTATTATAACTAATTTTATAATAAAACAAATACATCTCTCTTTTTAATTATGGAATAAATTTTCACAAAATTTATTATATAAATTTTCTCATCATGGAAAAATCAATTTATAATTGATTTTATAGAATAAAAATAAAGCATTTAAAGTTTATTTTAATCTCCATAAAAAGAATAAATTTATTATATAAATTTTTCTTTATCATGAAAAAATCAATTCATAATTGATTTTATAAAATAAAATAAACCAATCCATGGTTCATTTTAATTTCCATAAAAAGAATAAATTTATTATATAAATTTTTCTTATCATGAAAAAATCAATTCATAATTAATTTTATAAAATAAAAATAAACCATTTAAAGTTTATTTTAATTTTCATGAAAATAAATTTATTTATCCATAATTTTATAAAACAAATCGCGCTTGATTTATTTTATAATTTAAACCAAATAAATTGGTTTCTCCCCATTGTTGTGGCCGGCCAAACCAAAGAGGGTTGGCACCCTCTTTGGCCGGCCAAACCGAGCCGATCCCATCGCGAATTAAACTCATTTAATTCGCCCAATAAGCCTTCAAAAGACTTAGCCATTTTAAGCTTCCATTGCGCCTCTGATTAACTCAGATTCGACTTATTTCTCTTGATCGAAAAATATAATTTTCAACTCGTTTTAAATCCCTTGGATTACTCGTAGTGTGTGTGACTAAATAGGCTTTCGATTTATGTTGGTCGTTTATAATCAACCAATTATAGAACGATCATGAGTGGCACCTAGTAGTACATCATGACCCCCAATTAATCGAAAGATCAACGGTTGACCTCAGAAGTAATTCTGAAACCCTTCAGCAGCTCTAATGAATCGTGCCCCATTCCCTTCACCATCTTATACTCACTTGGTTCAGGACATGGTCTGTGTGTGTCAGTCCCCACTAGGCTGACTACGTCACACCTAGCCGAAGTAGTGTCTTTCTCGTCCATTGGATTTCTAATTACTCTCATGTATTTAAGAGACACATACTCTAAACATGATATGCTCTGGCCAGAGGCTTTGAGTAATAATCCGACGATAGGCCTGGGTATACATCTCCTCGCAAGGAGTGGTGAATCCTTTGTAGGCTGTTCAAACATCTTTGGGCACTTCGGCTTATACCCAACCATCCTGGGTCCACACCTCCTTGGAGATGCTTGCTTAAGATGTTAAAGTATAAGTCTCCATGACCAAGATGACTTGAACACCGCAAGTTAAAGGAACATCGCACTTAAGCTGCGGTAAGAACTTCACTGACCTGTCTATGTATAGACTACCATGTGAAGTTTTACAGTCAGTCACTCCAATGAACTAGTTCCCTTAACTAGCATCCATGTTTATCTCCGGACATCCCAATGTCACCAGCCAGTGAGAATCAGCTGATTAGAGAATAACCCATGCTAGTCTCAACAGAATTGATAGTGTCCGTTTTTATCAATTCATCGACTAGGGATATTTTCAATACTTCACAATTGCACATGTAGAGATAATCACTAGTTGTGATCCCATCACAAATTCTCTTATGCTATGAATTATATTGCGGACATTCAGTAGAAGAGTTTAAGATCCCAATCAAATACACAAATATGTATACTCAAATAGTGAATTTTCATTTATTAAAATAAATGTTTACAATCATAAGGCGATTACCTTAGGACACTTCTCTCATATCACTAACACATTTGCCCCATATTGTCCGCCGTACAGGGGAGATGCTGCCCAATTTTCGAGGAAGCATGAGCCTCTGGGGTCATGACAGTTCATGATTGATTAGTTATCTGCTTCCTTGTCCTATGACAGAATCCAAGCAGCAGAGAGAAACTCTCCTATCACCCTGTCAGTTGCCAAAAGGTGTGCGCACTGTCTCAATGGGGCAACAACCACTTTAATTAGGATTAGGAGTTGGAGCCTCTGCAGATTAGGAAAAATGGGTCAAGCCTGGACATTATAACTAAGCCCAATAAAAATAACCAAACAACACCATATTCATATAATTTGACATCCAATTAATCTAGAATCAAATTAAAATTATAACAAAAAATGATTTATGCTAGTCCACGATATAAAATATCCAACATTCTCCCACTTGGACAACATAAATCAAAATATTATGATATATCAAATTAATCAACAATATGTGACCACAACAAGATGCTAAAATAAGCCAACACAAACCATGAAAAGGTCCAAAATAGAACTACAAGCATCTCAACAATGCAGAAAATCGCATTCGAAGGAATAATGATATTATGCATTGCAAGACACTTATATCTAGTGACCCAACAACAAAGTGGAATATGAATAAATGGGAAAACACAACAAAACGATATGTCAAAATTTGAACAAAGTGCTATTCCCAACAAAATGACCCAAGCATCTACCCAAGATGTCATATGATAACAACAAAATTGAAACTGGGTCCAAAATGTCTCTATAATATGTCATCACTATATATATATATATATAAAATAAAAATAAAATAATAATAATAATAACTAAACTACATAGAATAATCATATGGCAATAACAATGGCAACAATAACTATTATTTGAACAATGTCTCAATATTGTTCAATGTCTCAAATATTACTAGTATGAGATTATAACAAAACATAAACATAAACTTCCACTAACCCAAAATATCAAAAGACCTTATTATACACATACAAGTTACATGGTCAACAAAAGCTATAACAATTATGCTTTTTGTTCAGGGATCAACAACATTAAGCTTTGTAGGAATATACTTGACACGAGTTTTAAACTCTTGGATCTTCTTTCTCACAAACATAAACTGTTGGATCGGGTTGGACCAGCTAGAGGGGGGTGAATAGACGGAGAAAAAAAATTATGAAAGTGGAGGCACTCGTCTTTAAAAAAGAACTTGGTCGCAACTGAGAACGTTGCTTCCAAGGCAGTGGACGCTCAATAAAAATCTCCTTGTGGCGGAGAAGTCTTACAAAAATAGCACGCTAGAGATTTTACAAGAATGAATAAAATGATTGATTTCTAAAGCAAAACCTCTAAGTCTATTTATAGCCTAAGAGAATAAATCTGGATTGTTGATTGTTGATCACTTTTCTCTTGGCCGTTGATCCATGGATGTAATCTGGATGGTTGATCTTGGATGGGATTAAACTGCATCCATTGGATTTGATTAAAGGATAATGTAACATTATCCTTTAAGTTTTAATTGTTTTAATTAAAATTTTATCTTTCCTCGAGATGACTGTTGGAATCTCCATGTCACTGTTGTAATCTCTAAGTAGTAATATCGGCAACATTTTACTGCCATCGCCCTTTAGTCCAAATGGTAAGTGGGTTAGTGTGTGTTGTTGAGGTCTCGGGTTCGATCCTTCGTGGCACCAAATAGTTTTCTCTTTTTTTTTGGGCGCTTGGACTAGTCTTTTTGATTCTTCGTCTTCTGGGTGATTTCCGGCCAACCGGAGTTAGGCTCACCCGAACCCGACTCCGGCCTTTCGTACCTCGAGCGTCCTTCCTCCCGGCTTCTCGTCCCTCAGACACCGCGCACGTCCTTCTCGCTCCACCGGTGTACTCTTCCGCAGCATCCGCGTCCCTCTGATTGTACCGAGCCCGTCCACTCACTTCCCCGCACAATCCTTCTCGTCCGCTACGTCTTACACTCGACTTCCTCCGTACCTAAGCTCCTGCACACTTAGCAGAGGGATTAAAATCAACAGGACCTAATCTAACTTCGTTGATCACATCAAAACCAACTGGGGCACCAACATAAACTTTGCCTTAAAGTGTTTTGTCCGCTTTGAGCTTTTATTATTAAAAAAAAAGCTCACCACAGTAGAGTTGTCATAATATATAGGAAAAGGCCTAGAGATACTCTCCACAAAATCAAACTCAACAATAAAGTTTTTCAACCATATCGCTTGACGTGTGGTCTCATAGCAAGCTATATACTCTGCTTCCATGGTTGATGTAACTGTAAGAGTCTGTTTGACACTCTTCCAAGAAATAACTCCTCCAGCTAACATAAATACATAACCTGATGTGGACTTATGATCTTCTATGCAACCACCATAATTAGAATCAGAATAACATGTTACCTCAAGATGATTTGATCTCCTATATGTGATCATATAATTTTTGGTACCTTTCAGATACCTCAAAACATGTTTTGCAGCCTGCCAATGTGTCACACCAGGTTTACTCAAGTATCTCCCAAGTACACCAACAACAAAAGCAATATCAGGACGTGTACAAACTTGAGCATACATAAGTCTGCCAATAACGGAAGAATATGGAATTTTCTTCATATTTGTCATTTCACTTTCAGTTTGAGGACACTAGTCATTAGACAACTTCTAGCCCTTTTGAATGGGTGCAACACATTGCTTACAAAATTGCATATTGAACCGGTTTAGGATTCTATCAATATATCCTTGTTGAGACAAACTAAAGATACCACGACATCTATCACGATGAATCTCAGTGCCCAAAATAAAAAATGCATCAGCGAGGTCCTTCATATCAAAATGAGTCGTAAGTATCTATTTAGTCTCATTCAGAAAACTCACATCATTATTAGCCAAAAGGATGTCAACAATATAAAGAACAAGAATAATAAATATTCTCCCACTCTTTTTTAGATAAATGCATTGATCAATTGCATTTTCCTCAAAGCCAAGAGAACTTACAATATGATCAAACTTCAAGTACCACTATCTAGAAGCTTGTTTTAAACCATAAATGGATCTTTTCAATTTGCAAACCATGTGCTCCTTACCACTTTCAACAAAACTATCAGGTTTATCCATATAGACATCCTCAAATAAATCATCATTCAAGAATATTGTCTTAACATCCATCTGATAAAGCTCTAAATCAAAATGAGCAACTAAGGCCATCACAACACGAAAAGAGTCTTTGGTAGAGATAGGAGAGAACATCTATTTATAGTCTATGCCTTCTCTCTGGTTGTACCCTTTAGCAACAATCTGGCCTTGTACCTCTCTATCTCTCCTTTAGCATCACATTTGGTCTTAAAGACCCATTTACAACCAACAGATTTGCAACCTTCGGTCAATACCACCAAATCTCAAATATCATTCTTTCACATAGAAGCTAATTCATCTTCCATAGCAACCAGCCACTGTGAACTATGAGAATCAGAAATAGCTTCATGGAAAGTAATAGGGTCAGAATCCCCAACATAAGTAAACTTATGTTCCTGCAAATAAACAACATAATATTTGAATCTAGTAGACCTAGTAGATGTGGGAACACGCTCAGATCGCCTTAGTTGAGGTACAACAACATTAGGATTCCGAACAACACAGTCAACATACAGATCAACATTAGCATCAACAATGGGATCAGTGGCTTCATCATAAGTGATAACGGCTGGCATAGACTCGGGCAAAGGAGCAATGGGTACAGGAATAACGACATACTCTTCTCCGAAGCTAACAACACGCGGCTCCTGAGTTGCAACATGTTTTAAATCGTTTTCAAAATAGACAGCACAGTCAAATTCAACAACTCTAGTGGTATGAGTTGGACAATAAAATCTAAACCCCTAGAGCCAACACAATATCCTACAAAAAAACCACTAAATGTCTTAGGATCAAGTTTCTTTATTTCTAGATTGTAGAGCCTGACTTCTGCCTTACAACCCCAGACATGAAAATACTTCAAAGTAGGTCTTCTCCCTATCATAAGTTCATATGGAGTTCTTGGAACTGACTTACTTGGCACATGATTTAAAATATAAGTCGTTGTCTTCAAGGCTTCTCCCCACAGAAAATCAGGAAGAGTTGAATGACTAAGCATATATCTAACCATCTCCATGAGAATACGATTTCGCTTTTCAGCAACACTATTTTGCTGCGAAGTGCCAAACATAGTATATTATGCCTCAATACCATAATCCTATAAAAACCTTGCAAAAGGACCAGGATTCCTGCTAGTTTCATCATATCTTCCATAAAATTCACCACCTCTATCAGATCTAACACCTTTAATCTGTGTGTCAAATTTCAACTCAACAGTAGCTTTAAAAGTCTTAAAAGCATCTAAAGAGTCTAATTTCTCACGCAACAAATCAATCCAGCCAAACCTTGAGAAATCATCAATAAAAGTAATGAAATATTTATAACCTCCCAAAGCAATGGGTGTAATTGGCCCACAGATATCTGTATAAATCAACTATGGTATCCCTTCACTTCTAGCAACTCTATTCTTTCTGACTCCAGCAGTAAGCTTCCCTTTCACACAATCAACACAAGTATCAAAATCTAAGTCCACACCATGATGAATATTCTCCTTGATCAATCTCTCCATCCTTTCTCGGGATATATGCCCCAACCTCTTATGCCACAACATAGAAGAGTTCTCAATAACTTTTTCACACTTTTTCCCAACAACATTATTAACATTGGAATGTCATTATTCAATAGAATGAGGATCAAGATTCAACATATACATGCCATTCAACTTAACACCAAAACCAAGAATAACAGATTCATAATATAATATAACTTTATTAGAACCAAAGTGGAAAGAGTAGCCATAATCATCCAAAATAGAAACTGAAATCAAATTCCTTCTCATAGAAGGTACACAAACAGTGTCTTGTAAAAGCAACTCATGTCCACCACTTAATTTCAAAGCAACTACTCCTATGTGCTCTACTTTGACATTCATTTGAATTCCAACTGCAACAGACATCTCCCTTTCATTTGGCCTTCTCTTGGTTTTGAGCTCCTGCACAGATTTTGCAATATGAATTATCGTACCAAAGTCTAATCACCAAGTATGATAAGGTAAATCTACAAGATTAGATTCAAATCACGCTAGAGCAAGATGAATACCTTGCTTCTGCTTTTGCTTCATCTCTAGCCACTTTTTAAACTTAAAACATTCAGATTGTTTGTGCCTTTTAACACATCACAAAACTTGCAAGTGCCATTAAATCTCTTTTTAACACCAGATGATTCACCATCTTCATGAACTGAAGAAGGTCCTGATTTATCACTCCACTCCTTCTTGAATTGAGACTTGTTACTCTTCCCCTTAAAATATTTCTTCTTTTCTCATGATTCTTATGAGAAACCAACTGAACAACTTGTGTCTTACCCTTCCTCATATTTTGCTCCTCCTGATTAAGAATGGCAACAAGCTCATCAATAGACCACTCCTCCCTTTGTGCATTATAAGAAGTTTTCAGAACATCAAATTCAGAAGGAAGAGAGTCCAGTACTTGCCAGACCAAAAAATCACTTCCTAGTTCCACTTTCATGGATTTCAACTTGTTGTACCAATTGGTAAGCTTCATAGCATGCTCACGAACACTCAATACACCATCATATCTAGTCTTTGTTAGTAATGAAAGATAGGAAGTCTTTTCTATCTTATCAAATTTCTTGCCCACAGACTCAAGAAACTCCTTCACTGTTTGTCTCAGGAACATTATCTTTGATGGTCTTGTCCATGGTGAACTTCATGGTCGAGACATCCAATCCTCGACCCGTCTCTATTTATGTCCGCGATCCCCGCTCGGCAAAGACTCCGTTGCCCGATCCCCGACTGAGACTTCGTGCCCAATTCCTCGAACTAGGACTTCGGTGCACAACCCTCGGTCAGGTCTTAGGTGTCCAGCCCTCGGCCAAGACTTAGTGCTCAACCCTACAGGTCAAGACTTCATGTCTAGGTTAACTAGGACCTTCCTTCACCTTGATAATAACTTCTTTTGCTAGTCATATTAATCCTGACTAGACTTCTCTTCTGCAAAACATCAAGTCCTGTTTGTCTCACTTCTTGGTCTAATTGACCAACCCTGGGTTTTCTGTTAAACATCAGATCCTGTTTAGCTAACCCTTATTCTAATTGATCAAACCTTAGTATATTAACCAGATTAAATCTAGGTTTGATCACCCTGCCAAACATCAGGTCTTGTTTAGCTAACCCTTGGTCATCTTAACCAACCTTGAGTATTATCTACTCTGCCAAACATCAGATCCTATTTGGCTAACCCTTTGTCAACCTGATCAAACCTGGGTTTACCCTACCAAACATAAGATCCTGTTTGGTTTAACCCTTGATCACTTTGACTAACCCTTACCTTGTCTAACATTTATTACTAATTTAAGTATATTGTTAAACTTCAAAACACTAGAGGAAGACATCACTGATGCATCTTGCACCAACAAACTCATCCGGACATTGTATGAATCCATAAGACTGGATTACCTCATCAAACCAGATGTTCCAAGATCTTGAAGCTTGTTTCAATCCATAAATGGATCGATTAAGCTTGCACACAAGATGCTCTTTGCCCTTTGCAATGAATCCCTCTGGTTGCTTCATATAGATGTTTTCCTCAAGACTTCCGTTAAGGAAGGCTGTCTTGACATCTATTTACCAAATCTCATAATTCATATGAGCAGCAATAGACAAGAGAATCCGGATAAACTTAAGCATGGCTATCAGCAAGAAGGTTTCCTCATAATCGATACCCTCTTTCTGAGTATACCCCCTTTGCAACAAGCCTTGCTTTAAATGTTTCCACCTTTTCGTCTGATCCACTCTTTCTTTTGTAGATCCACTTACATCCAATGACTTTTACACCATCCGGTGGTTCTACTAGCTCCCAGACATAATTAGAATCCATAGATTCTATCTCAGAGTTCATCGCCTTTTGCCAAGATACCGCATCTTTATCTTAGAGTGCCTCGTCATAGGTCCCAGGATCAGGTTTATGTTCACCAAGGACCCAGTCCGAGGACTCTCCGAAAAACATGAATATGTTAGGTTGCCTAACAACCCTATCACTACAACGAGGTACTACCTATGTATCATCTGTGACACACGGTGCAGTCACTTGTGGTATATCCTCATGTACCGTTGGTACTGAAGTAGGAACTTCCCCTCTTACTTCCTCTAGAACAATCTTACTCATGGGCTTGTGGTTCATTGCATAGTCTTCTTCTAAAAATCGGGCATTCGTGCTAATGATGACCTTCTGATCTTTAGGACTATAAAATAAATCACCTTTCGTTGCTCTAGGATAGCCTACAAACATACGTACTTCCGTACGAGATTCCAACTTATCAACGTCTCCCTTCAGCACATGTGCTGGACTATCCCAAATCTGAATATGTCTTAGACTAGACTACGCCCATTCACAATTCTGTGGGAGTAGAGGGTACTGATTTAGAAGGTACCAAGTTCAGAATATACACTGTCATTTCCATAGCATACCCCCAGAACGAATATGGTAATTCAGAATAACTCATCATCGATCTAACAATTGCTATAAGAGTCCTATTCCTTCGTTCCACCACACCGTTCTGTTGGGGTGTTCCAGGTGCAGACAATTAATATTGAATCCCAACCTCCGATAAGTAACTCTTAAACTCTCCCAAGAGGTACTCACCACCACAATCAGACCGTAGTATCTTGATACTTTTACCATGATGTTTCTCCACATCAACCTTGTATTCTTTGAACTTGTCAAAGCACTCAGACTTGCGGCGCATCAAGTAAATGCATCCATACCTTGAATAGTCGTCTATAAATGAGACGAAATATTTAAAGTCATCTCTTGCCTAGATAGACATACAACCGCACAAATCAAAATAAACCAATTCCAATACTTGTTTGGCTCTATACCCCTTGGCCACAAAAGGTCTCTTGGTCATTTTTCCTTCCAAGCAAGATTCACAGGTTAGGAAGTCTTCCACCACCAATGAACCCAAATGTCCATCAGCTATCAACTTTTCAATTCTACTCAAGTTAATATGACCCAACCTTAGATGTCAAATATATGTTTGGTTCATTTTTGAAATCTCTTTTCTCTTATTAGGATTAGAAGACGTGTTATTAATTTCTATTTGCATTGTGGGAGCTATTGGATTAAAAGTATACAAATTGTCAACCAACGCACCAGAGCAGATAATCTCTCTATTCCTTTTGATAACAACTTTGTCATTAAAAAAAAAATAGAATATCCATCCATAAATAATTTAGAAACTGAAATTAAATTCTTTCTAAAAGAAGGTACGTAAAGATAATTTTTTAAAACCAAACATTTATTCTTATCAAAGGATAAATAATCATCTCCCACTACAATAGTCGCCACCTCTGTAGCATTGCCTATGTAGACGGTAATCTCACCCTCATGTAGTCGTCTGATATCCTAGAACCCCTACAATGAATTGCAGACATGATCAGTGGCTCCCGTATCTACACACCAGGTACCGGTAGATAACATCGCTAAACATGTTTCAACAACTAATGAAAAAGATATATCTTTATTGTTCTCCTTTCGGCAGGGGTAGCCCACCTTTCAATGTCCAGTCTGCTTGCATGTGAAGCACTTGCCTTTTGGCTTCTTTACTCCAGCCTGAGGTCCTTGAGATCCAGCCACTTTCTTTGTCGAACCACCTTGTTTCTTCTTCTTCTTACCTTTCGGCTTAGAAGTAGAAACGTTTCCAACAAAGTAAGCTTGAGCACTTTGACGAAATAGCCCTTCTGCTGCTTGGAGTTCTGTCAGAAGTTCTGCCAACGAATACATCCTTTTGTTCATGTTGTAATTCTGGCGAAACTGCTCAAAACTCTTGGGTAGCATCTGGAGAATGATATCAACCTGAGTTTCCCCATCGATTTCAGCTCCAAGGACTTATATCTCATTCAAATGAGCCATCATCTTGAGAACATAATCCCTCACGGGTGTTCCCTCAGCCATGGTTGTTAATCCGAAACTTTTGTGTTGCTTTGGAGAAATTTTCCGGAAATAGATCCTAGGGTTTCCGAAACTTTCGGACAAGGTTACGGGGGGTGAAGTGGTTTAAAAGCTAAATTTGGAGGGGTTTTACTGTTAAAACTCAAAGTTAAGGGTGAGATTATAATTAAGTAAACTTAGTGGGCTTAATTGCAAATGTAGCCTCACTTGTATACCTTTCGTCCGCCTCTGCCCTAATCCGGTGCACACCTTAAGCGTGCCTCCTTTGTCTTCTCCTTCGCTCGCAAACCCTCCTCTGTCGATCGAAGCCGCCACCACGACCACTGTCTGATCCACCACTCCGGCGATTGGCGAATCACACCCTTGGGGTCGAGCGAGCGACTGGGTTCTAACTTTCTCGATTGCCAAATCACCTCGCGAGCGGGAGCTAGGGTTCACTTGGCCAGGAACTCGAGAACCGATACATCGCCGATCAGCGGTTGGTCTTAGTTCAAGGGAGCGATGTCCAGCAGAACTTAGGTAAGGGCTTCTCTAGGTAATTTGTTTTGGTATGGAGTAGATGGACTCGAGGTGTTGGATACAAGCTGATACGAGGTGATGGCAGGTCTAAATTTGATTAGGGTTCTGTTGTTCCTCCCGGCTTCAACTCCCTAGCTAATTGTGAGCTCCTAACGTGGAGATCTTCTTGAGGTGAGCTCCAACTCACTGTTTCAGACTTGAGCTTTGATTGGGTTGTTGGAATTTCTGTCTCCTTTTAGTTGAGCTCCACGCTTGCGTAGGTTCATCAGGTCCTGGGATTAAGGAGCTATCTTGAATTGTAAGTGTGGGTTGTGGAAGATCGAGAGCTCCCTAGCATAAGGTAATCCTTTAGTGTGGAGTTCTTGCTACTGGTATTTGTGTAATCTTCTATTATGGAATGGTTTGTAGCTAGATTCGACATATGGTAGGGTTCTGAACAAGGTGCTATACTTGAATGGAAACTGGATTAGCTACAACAAAGTTGGATAGTTGGTTGTGGTTACTTAGTTCAATTGGAGCATTAGGGAAGTTGTTGAATTGATACAACAGTTATTGGTTTAGATTAAACCTAAGTTGAACCTAATTTTGATAAGTTGGTTTAATTAGGAATTAATCACTAATAAATGATTTAAACCTAATCTTGAGGGGGTTGAATTGGAAATGAACCTAAACCTTAATTACGTGGGGTAATTGGGGACCTTTCCATTTAATTAGAGGTAATTAAAATGGAAAGGGAACAATTAGGTTAACCCTAGTATGGTTAGCAATTAATTAGCTAGTAATTATCTTTCTGTAATAACTAATTAAACATATCCTTGATACAGAGACTTGACTTGGATTTATTGCTGCTTATTATTGGTGGGTGATTCTTTCTACTTGTGATACGGACTTCTACTCTTGGAGGCGGATACTTCTTGCTTGTATCTGTAGATCCACTTTACCTTTATGCATGGCTAGTTGTTATTTATGCAGAAGGCTGATATTGACCTTTATTTGCTATCGTTTTGTTATCCTGCTTGATACTTATGCTTGACCTTGGATATAATCTAAATTTCCTTCTATACAGTCTCGTTTGGTTGTTATCTGATTCTTTATAGCATTGGTATGAGCATGAGTATGTGGATAGGGATTAGCATATGGTTGCATTGGTTGATTCTAGTCATACTTGCACATGTGTCTGGATATAGGATTGATTGGGTTATGATGCATACATACGACCTGTGCATGATAGGTTGAGTTATGTGTCGATGACCTGGTAGGGGTTGCATGTGTTAGACATGCACCATACCCCTGCACTGTTACATGCCGGCGATCAGCGACTCCCTTATGGTTGAGCCTATCGCCTTCCGGCACATGATATGCACACACGACCACTCGTGGTAGTAGGCAGGGATCCTTTCTCTTCCCATAGACCAGAGAAGATGAGGGAGATATCTCTCCCATATATACATGGGGCGGAGTGTTTACTCCACCAGTATCCTGTCTACTCGGTCACTCAGGAGCAGTGATGGCAGAGTGCGGACAGTGTCACAACTCTACCCACTCGTCCAACACAGTATCGCCTATCTCGATGACTTGACTGGTGTTAGGGTGTGACCATGACATTGCATCATGTGCATATGATGCATTTGTGCATTGATTGTGTTTGCTGCATTTACTTGCTACACTTGTTTGACATGCACATATAGGTTGTACTTTTGGTATGGTTTGTTGACCCACCCTGCACTTGCTCGTATGGTACGAGACCTATTATGATCATGATAGACTGATTTCTGGTATGTACTGTCCTTTATTACTTTAGTTATGCATACTTCTGATATTATTATGGAGACTGTATCCTGTTGTTTCTGTATAGCTGATTTAGCTACTTTTCTGCCATGCATATCTTTCTATATACCCACGGAGTCCACATGGACTCACCACCAGTCGTAATATTTTTGTTTCAGGTTGATAGCTCGCCGGAGGAGCCCAGTTGTCGGTCCTGGTCCCTACGACTCCGTTGTTGGGTGCTTCAGCGTTGTTTTCCTTTTTATAGCATTCCTTATGTGTTGTATTCATTTTCCTATATGTCGTGGATTTGCATTCGCGATCTATTCGTACGATATTATATTTTTGAGTCCTTTGTTGGACTTTGTGTTGGTTGATTTGCTGCGCGCCCGCTCTGGGCAGCCCAGGTGAGTTTTATGGTTCCAGTATAAAGTTGTTTCACTTTCTTTCATTATATATATATCTGTTTTGTGGCCTGAGGCCAAATTATATCTGCGTGTGTTTGTGTGTTGTGTAAATTGTCCGCTGGACAAGGGAGATGCTGCCGATTTTATATTGGATCAGCGACTCCAATGGTCTCGGGGCGTGACAATGGTGGTTGTCATCAAGTTCCTCATAGCCTCTTGCCTAGCAACTCGATTCTGGTGTCCAAAGAGTTCCTTGAGATTGAGCATCATGTCATAAGCAATAGTGAAGGCTTGATGCTGATGTTGCAGTACATTTGACATGGAAGCCAAAATGTAACACCGCGCCATCTCATCTGCCTTTATCCACTTCCTATAACTCTCTTTTTCCTCTTCACTAGAATCATCTCTAGGCTTAGCGGGACAAATCTCAAAGAGAACAAATTTGTACTTCTCAGCAGTTAAGACAATATCCAAGTTCCTTTTCCAATCAATATAATTAGGACCAGTAATTTGTTTTCTTTTAAAATCACAGTAAGTGGGTTGAAAGCCATTTTAAAAAAACTTGAGAATCACATTGGTCAAAACATTAGAATTTAAAATAATATTGATTCCTCAAATAATAAAATTTTAAATTCACCAACACCTCAAAACACAGTGAATTTAGCATGCCACGATAGTGTGGACGTATACTAATTCAAACATTTGTAAGAGGAGGTTTTACCCATTAATTTTATTATCTTATCAACCTTACTTTTTGACAAATAAAATTAATAGTTAGTTTATCTTCGTCCATTATCTATGATTATGTCCCTTCCTATGGGGAAGATCACACGCTCTTAAATAATTTCCTAAAATTATCCAATGGAAGTTTGAACTAGTGATCTATAAAACAAACTCACCCGATGTGGAGGAAGACACTCAGAGCCAACGCGCAAGTTTGTTCGCATCACTTTTCAAACTAGTATACTTGGATTTCTCCATACTTGATATCTCTATTTAGAATTTACTTAGGAGATGTTATTTCTGATGTGCAAACTTAGTACCAATAATTTTCAGTTATGTTCTCTAACCATATCAGTTAGCACACAAAGATGTATAAATATAACTGCATCTTGGGCACAGTTAAAAGAAATATCTCTTTCAACATGATTTCATAAAGAGATAATTTTTATATTTGATTAATCTAAATTAATATAATAAATAATATTTAATAAATATATTAATATATAAAAAACCTATCAAACACGTAATTTCATATTCGAACGCAGGGCCTGAAATCACGATAAGAGAGCCTGAAGTCACATGACTTCAGGCCCAAGGGCAATGAAAATTCTTTTATTTTAAAAATATTTTTTTATATTTAATCATTATTTATTAAATTAATTATTTATAGGGTCTGAAGTTATTTGACTTCAGGCCCTCTTAGGATGACTATAGGCCCTGCGTTTGAATATGAAATTATGTGTTTTGATAGATTTTTTATATATTATATATTTATTAAATATTATTTATTATATTAATTTAGATTAATCAAATATAAAAAATTATTTCTTTATTTAATCATGTTGAAAGAGATGTTTCTTTTAACTGTGCCCAAGATACAGTCATAATTATACATATTTATGTGCCAACTAATACAGATGCAGTCATAATTATACATATTTGTGTGCCAACTAATACGGTTATAGAACATAACTGAAAATTATTGGTACTAAGTTTGCACATCAGAAATAACATCTCCTAAGTAAATTCTAAATAGAGATTTCAAGTATGGAGAAATCCAAGTATCCTAGGTCTACCAGTGAGTTTTCACCGAAACCTACTGATTCATTCTAGAAAACTCCTATTGCAACATAATTTATAATCATTAGAAGTTTGGACACCAAAAATACCATCTCCTAGCTCAACTTTAACTATTGATATTGGATTTTGAGAAATCCAAATATTCTAGGTCCATCAGTGGGTTTTCACCAAAACCCATTGATAGACATAAAAATCTCCTATTGCAACATAATTTATAATCATTAGAAGTTTGGACACCAAAAATATCATCTCCTAGCTCAACTCTAACTATTGATATTGGATTTTGAGAAATCCAAATATCCTAGGTCCATCAGTGGGTTTTGGTGAAAACCCACTGATTGATCTAAAAATCTCCTATTGCAACATAATTTATAATCATTAGAAGTTTGAACATCAAAAATATCATCTCCTAGCTCAACTCTAACTAGAACTATTGATATTTTTATTTAATTTACTTACATTTATCCAAGATTGTGTTCAGACCCAAGGAGGGCCTGAACACACCTGATGGGCCTGAACACATCTGTGTTCAGGTCCTCCTAGCGTGACTTCAGACCCTACGTTTTAATCTGAAATTATGTGTTTTGATAGTTTTTTTATATATTAATATATTTTTAAAATATAAAAAAATTTGAGTCCACGTCGAGCCTGAATCATCTAATTTCAGATCCAACGTGGGTCTGAAATCAAAAGATTTCATGCTTTTTTATATATTAATATATTTATTAAATATTATTTAATATATTAATTTATATTAATTAAATATAAAAAATCATCTCTTTGTATTTTTGAAATCACGCTGGATGAGATATTTTTTTAACTGAAATATTTTTTGATTTTTACCTTACGTTTTTAGCCAATTCCGTAATATATTATTTTAAAATAAAATGTCTGAAAAAGTATGTTTAGATATCTCGGAATTCGTTACTGAGAAAGAAAAAGAGAAAGACAATAGTTAACGGGAAGGGTATAAGAGGAAGTTTATTAAAATGAGTACGCCTTTAGTAAAAATAAAATCATGATACGTTTTTTTAGTAAATACTAATTTTTGAATACTCCTTTTTTTTTAAATGTCGTTGGTTTTGAGAGAGCATTACCGTAGCTCTTGTTCACAAGTGGCTGCCCACCATGATAACAGGTCCAAGATACAATGACCAATCAAAACTGGGAAAAGGTTTAGCACTTAAGCTCTAAGGGTGCGTTTGGTTGAGACTGTTCCTTGATGACCTTGGATATGTAATTACCAGGTAATCACATAACCAAGGTTATAGAAAATAAGATATAACCTAATGTATTTGGTTTAATCTTTGGTAATGGGACAAAAACTTATTTGGTTGAAGGTTTTAACCAATAACTTAATATGACAATTACTATATTACCCCTAATAAATATACCATTCCACTCATGCAGACTCTTCTTTTACCAATAAATGATTTTGAAATAAAAATAATTTATTTGATTTTGATTAAAAAAATAAAAAATAATTTGAATTTAATATGGGAATAATTCGAACATGGGTTGTGATTGATGTGGACCTTCCAACTGCTTCTTCAAAGTGACACTTGTGTCACCTGAATAATTTTTCCATTTCTAATCTTCAAATTTAAATTAATGAAAGTTAATTTGAGTGTATTTATGACGAGCTGTTTGTTGTTCAGAAAAGAAAGCTCACTTGTTTAATTTTTACCCTATAATATAATATAATATAATATAATATAATATAATATTATTATATACGAAAATCTACCATTGCTCTCCTTTGCCCATTCAAAATTGGAAACAGTTTGCTTCAAAAAAATAAAACTGTTGCCCCTTTTCACAATACATAAATCACAATATATTACATGAGTCCACCCAATAAATTACAATCCCTAGCAAACCTGACTTCGCCATTCGCACAACCAAATTTCTTTTCAGATGCAAAAGATGAAAGTGTTCTAGTTTTTTGGCTCAACAAGTTTGCTTTTTTATGCAAAGCATTCATCAGATTCTTCGAAATATTTCATTTGGGTTCGATCAGGCAGGTTCCCAACTAAATACAGAGGTTCCTCATCAGGTTCCCAACTAAAGGATGACTTTTATCATTATATCCATTCATCTGTTCTTGCAGAACATCATCACCAACAAGTTCCTCCGATGGATCAATGTCCTTCGATGGATCAATGTTCTCACCAACAAGTTCCTCCGTTGGTCCAGATGACGTGAGCAATTGATCAGTGTCTGTAAATAAGAAATCAGTCGTGAAGCAAGAAATCAGGAAAATAAAAAATCAATGAAAATAATTTACAGAAACATAAGGAATTTTGCAATGAAAGCAGTCATGAAGCTTCAGAATAACATACTAAACTCGAAAAACAAGTTGCACATCAACACAGTGCAGTCCTAGAAGCAAAAATAGTCAAAATATGCAAGGCAAAAAATGATCTAACGCAAAAAAAAGTAGCCAACTGATTGTCTTACAAGCTAAATTGCATAAGAAGAGGTAATATTCGGACAACTCCATATTGTGGTTAACAGACATAACAGTTAATAAATTAAACTGAAAGTTGAGACACATAAAAACTGAAAAGAACACTTGGAAATTGTTTATCAAGGATTAAATTAGCCATCCTTGTAGACTTACCTAGTCCATAATCCACAAAAGAAAACATTTATTTACTGTCCAAAAATATAATCACAAAATCATAGGAGGCAACTCATGCGAACTTATCAAATAATACAGTGAACACCGGACAATAGGTGATTGATTCTTCTAAATGCTTCAGACAATTTAACTATTTACGCCACTCTAAGCAACAGACAAGCCGTGCCATATATAAAAGAATAATGCAGATTCAATATACGAGCAAAAATTATAACCGACATATTTAAAAAATGGCATTAAGTGTACAAAAAAAAGAATCAACAACAACTTATAATAGAAAACACAGATTGAATCTTAAAATACCTCATTTTTTAACGTGAACGTCTTCCTTCTTTCAACCCTACAAAGAGAAATCCCACAGAAGCAATTTTCAACAACAACAAAAAAAAGGAATAGAAATTAGGACAAGGATCTGCTGTTAAAAAAACCAAAGACAACGAACGGCCAAAGTGCAAAGGGGAAAGTTGGAATAACAGAACATCAACTACTTGGAGAACGAACCGTGAGGCGGCCAAACCTATGGAGCGCTACAAGAGCAGGAACAATGCCAGTGGGAGGAGAGGGGAGGCGAGCGAGTGCCTTAAACCCCTGCTAGGGTTTGTGAATCGCCTCTGCTCGCGTGGAGTCGGGAATCGCCTCTGCTCGCTGGGATGCGAAGAGTCGGGAGTCGCATGCGGAGTCGGTGCGTGAGTCGGCGAAAATAACATTTATTAGGGATTATGTAATTAAATTGATTGATAAGGGTATTTGTGTCATAAATAAAAAATATTGAAGGTTAATTTTGGAAAGAAAAATAGCTTAACCCCGGAATTGAGAATAACCAGGCTTTCCCTTGGTTTTCTGATTCCGGACTATATGACCATTTTTGCTGATATGGCGAGTATAAATGATTACCTGGAAATTCTTCATTACTTAAATCAAATAAGGTTTTTATTGATCACCTTGGATGAATAACCAAGGTTATCAAGGAACATCCTCAATCAAACGCACCCTAAAAGAATAAAAAACAACTTTTTGAAACAAACTTGAATACCAAAAAATTTCAATCGAGTTGACTTATTTACATCCCTGACGTCGTGTAAGATTGATGGTTTCTGAAAGAACAAAATTAGTTTTACCGTTAACTTGTTCATTTTCTGTATTTGAATTCATTTTTTATTTAGAATTTTATTTAAATACTTCTTCCGCTGCTGTTGGTAAATAAATTCGGATATAAGAATGCAAGGATCCTACCCGTTACGTCTATTGGTTAACGAATATTACACATTGCCAATTTCGGATTCGGGTTCGAAGTAGAATGAAATGGATTCGAAAAGATAATAGAGAATACCACTCGACCTGGGACTGCCATCGTGCCATTGGATCATGTTGGCCGCCGCGGCCTGCCTCCCGTCCTCCCACTCCTCGACGGCACTCATCGGCGGTCGCCGTACCGCGCTTCCACCCTCCATCGCCAGTTTCCGCTGGGCGGCCAGCCGCCCTCGCCTCTCTTGCTCCGCCTCCACGTCTTATACCAAAGTACTTTCTCTGTTCCATTTTTGCTGAAATTAATGGACTGGCTTCGGGTGCCCTTAATTTGCTTTTTCTGTCCCACGCCGCAGTTTCAGAGGCCCTACACGACGGTGCTGATTGTCCCTACGGGAGTTGGCGCATCTATCGGAGGCTTCGCCGGCGACGCCGTGCCAGTTGCGCGAACCCTCGCAACCGTTGCCGACTGCGTCATCTCTCATCCTAATGTACTGCTAATTATCTTTTTTTTTTTATTCCTTATAATCCAGCCCTATGGAATCATTATATCTCGATTAGAATATGCTGTTTCTTGTAATATTCTCTCAGTGTTTTCCTTTGAGATTTATGAGTTTTGATGTCATTGTTTTGTTCATCCGTCCATTCACTAGAATTAGAGTTCTTCAAGAAGCTGAAATGTTGACAGTATAGGTTCTGAATGGTGCAATGCTCTATTGGCCGATGCCAAATGTGCTTTATGTTGAGGGGTATGCGCTCGATAGGTTTGCCGAAGGGTTATGGGTCCTACAACCAGTTCATCAAAATAAGGTATGCCTTAGAGAAGATGTATTTTTCCCCAAGAGCATGAAAATGCATCAAAATCAATGGGCAATAAGAAACCATCAATGGCTCAAAATTAGTCAAAGTTTATGTAGATGGTGTACTTAGAAATAAAACAGTCTCAAAGATATATTTGATTTAAAAAAAATCATGTAATATTTTTATCTTAATTTCATTTTGCCTTGTAGTCAAATGCCGCATAATCCTTTCCATTTGATATGAAGATAGGTTTGATATTTGATGCTGGAATGGAGGAGGAACTTCGAATTCGCCATTTGCAGGTTGCAGATGCTGCTAGAGCTTCATTAGGCTTGCCTCTAATGGAATACATTGTAACAGATTCTCCTTTAGAGGTGTGCATAATAGGAAGTGTGTTTATTTTTGCTTATCAAGTTTGAGGCTATATGAAGTCAAATAAATTATCTAGTTTCAGCTACATATACATTGTCTGATGATGGTTTATAATATCTTATGCCCTTTCTTCTCTCTTTTAAGTGTTTATGTGATGACAAAGCGATTGAGACTCTAGGGTAAACGGAAGAATATATCCAAAATTCTAATGCTAACCAGTGATTGTCTCCGTTTTGAATACAAATGGATTACTTTTATGTAGAACGTTAGAAGGGACTCACATGTAAAGATATGTTCCTGGAAAATCTTCGAGGTGATTATTCCAAGAAGTCACATTGTGCTGGTCAGAATATAAATATATTAATGTTGGCATAATTATTTAGCTATGGCTTTCACAAAAAAACTTAAGCTTTTCAGATTAGCTTGAATCATTGACATCTATCTGAGTATAATTCTTGTGTTTGAATCCTCACTTTCTTTATCCAAGCTGTGGCTTGTGAAATTATCATGTTATAAACTATTCATTTTGCTAGACGCTCTGTTCAAATTCCTACAGCAAGTTCAGTCATTTGAGTGTAATCTCTTTAATTATATGTTCATGGATACTTCTTCAAAAGAATATAAAGAACAAAACTTTTGACTGGCGAATGCTTATAACCACTTGTTGGTAGGTTGAAAAATGGATCGATCCCTTCTGTGGGAAATCAACAGGAAGGATTCAGCGTCCTGATTCACTGTTAAGAGCTGTTCATACTCTTGTTAGCGAGTCACATGTAAATGCAGTTGCAGTAGTTGGACGTTTCCCAGATGATGATGATGAAGGAACTGAAGATTACCGTCAAGGGAAGGTAATTCTTTCTGTCTAGTCATTTTGGCATAGATGATTGATTGCATATTTGCTTTGGCATGCAGTTTCAAAGTAATTACAACATTACAACGCCTTGTCCTCTAAAGAAAATTTTTCATTTTAGGCTATATAGAGCTCAATAATGCGATATTAGTTATGTAGCCAATCCAAAATAACTGGGATTTATTGCTTTTGTGGTTATGATGTGTGTTTGGCATTGCATTTTTGTTATGTCTATTATTAGCATCAAAGACAAACCAATGGTGAAATAAAATTGCAGAAACGATTTACTTCTCTGTAACTCTTGGTTCTTATATGCTTGATCAAACAGTGTTTTGTATATACAAATTGTTCACATTCCACAATTGACATGATCTGTCTATGCAATTGAAGGGAGTAGATACATTGGCAGGAGTGGAAGCAATTATCAGTCATCTTGTTGTGAAAGAATTTCAGATACCTTGTGCTCATGCACCTGCATTATTGCCTGATTCTCTAAGTTGTTCAGTGTCCCCAAGATCTGCTGCTGAAGAGGTAAAGCAATTGAGGAGTAGGTTGGCAACTGTATAAATGTTAATTAGTGAATTTGCTTTTTTGCATTATGAATTCTTTCATTATAGTGGATTTCATGGACTTGCCTATCTCTTTCCATCTTTCAGAATAATTCAATTCTACACGTTTAGTAAGAATTAAAAAATGTAGAGGTTGGAAGAAAATCTCAGGGGAGATCTCACTGATTCACGATTATTCTCTCTACATTTTCATTTTTTTTAAAGTTTATCAATCATTTTATTCTTCACAGTGTGCAAAGAAAAAAATGCAAATATTATCTATGTTTTTACGAATTTAGTGGTACATTTCTGAACTTTTCAACGAGGATATTATGGCGGTTGTGACCAAATTAAGTACATTGCACATCCAATTTTGGCTGCTATTTAGGCTATGCAAAAAAGAGCAACTTAGGGAGTGTTTGGGAGAGCTTCTGCTTACTGCTTTTTAGTTTCTAGCCATGCAAAAGTGCTTTTGAGTGTTTGGGAATGCCAGATTCTGCTTTAACTTCTGCAACTTTTACTCAAAAGCTAGAAGCAACAATTTGATGCTTTTTTCTGCTTCTGCTTTTTTGCTTATGGTGTAGAATTAAAAGTTGACATTTATACCCTTAATAAATTTATTATTTTACATAATTACCATCACATTTTTAAATAAAATCTTATATTTTTATATAATTTATATTTTCAAAAAAATTTATACATATTTGTATAAATTTATATAAATTTTATTATTTTATTATTTTTTATATTTTTATTAACTTTATATTTTTTTAAATATATATATTATTAAAAAAATAATTTTGATATAATATTTAAAATATAATATTAAATATATAAAATATTATAGATCATGTATCAAAATTATATTTAGATAATTGAAAAAAATTAATTTTGATAGTTTAAGGATATTATTGTCATTTAATTAAAAATTAAGCTTAAAAGTGATTATTCACCAAACACTCAAACTTTACCTTGTATCAGCTTTTGACTTCTATTTCCAAACACTGCATGCTTTAGCTTCTTACTAACTTCAAGATAATCACTACAAGAATCACTTTTCAAGAAGTAAAAGCTCTCCCAAACACTCTCTTAGTACAAGAAGCTCCTGCCATGCGGGATCCTAGGGAAAGGTCTATTGTACGCAGTTTTACCCTACTTTGTAAGAGGTTGTTTCCAGGACTTAAACCCGTGACCTTTTAGGTCACAAGGCGACAACTTTAGGCTATGCAATCAAACAAAAGTTGCCAAACTTTGGCGAATTTTGCCTTTCACATACTTGGAGCCTAGTTTCCAAGAATTTGTCTGGATGGTAGGGGAGCATCTAGAAGATGGTCTTTCAGAAGATGTGCAAAGAAAAAATGAAAATTATATCTATGTTTTAACGAATTTAGTGGTAGATCTCTGAACTTTTTAGTGTGGATATTAGGTGACAAAAGGCGATTCGTTCACCCCTAATGCCTCTGCTAATCCGTTCCAGGATCAACACGGAGGAGGTAAATCACGGGGGTTACTAACTTGGATGTTGTGGCTAGCGCGTGGGGAGGGCGGACACACTGACTTTGTCAGGTTTTGACTCTTAGACCTCAAGGCGGCAACACTCACGCACTAATCATCAGTCCATCTCGTGGAGACTATGCAATCGAACGAAATTTGCCAAACTTTGGTGAATTTTGCCTTTCGCATACTTGGAGCCTAATTTCCAAGAATTTGTCTGGATTGTTAGAGGAGCATCCAGAAGATGGTCTTTCGGATATGCTGTTCTTTGTATTTTACTTAAAGAATACCCTACTTGTGCAACTGATTGCTTGCATTTGATTGTTTTATTTGCTAGTATTTTTTCTTAGTCTCTCTCATTATGCAACAGATTGGTTATACCTTCCTGCCATGTGTGCTCGCTGGATTAAGTGCTGCTCCCCAGTATGTTTCAAGGGCAAACCGATCACCTGGTGATGGTTGCATAATCGCTGGAGATGTTGATAGTGTAATTCTTCCTGCAGATGCCTGTGGAGGAGATGCCGTTCTTGCATTCGCAAGTTTAAAAAATCCCAAGGTAGGTGTGAGAAATATCTCTCTTGCCCATGCAATAATCTACTCTTTGCCCTATATGTATATATAGCAGTCTCCTAGTTTCATTGTCAGTTTTGTTAATTATATTATCTAATTGCTAAATAGACACCAATTAATTTTCAAATATAATTGCAGCCTCTAATAATCACAGTTCAGGAGAACGAAACAGTGCTCGATGATACACCTGATAAGTTTGGCATCAAAGCAGTATGTATTGCCTCCGTCTCTCATCGGCATTTTCTTGTTATTGCACCAGCATTTTACAATGATTCGATCTTACAGATGAAAGTCCATAACTATTGGGAAGCTATAGGTGTGGTTGCAGCTCACAAGGCAGGTATAAATCCAGAAGCCCTCCGAAGAGGAGGAATCGATAACATCAAATGCCATTCACCACCCTCTTCCCCTGTTACTTCTAGAGTACCTTCCTCCTCCATACTAGTCGATCGAGCTCGTTCATTGTAGAATCAATTGCGGCTCCAGAGTGGTGTATGGTTATTCAATCATACTTTCCTTTTGTAAACCAAACATCATCTAACCTACTTTTGACTAATTCTTATTGTAGTTTGGTCATATTTTTAAGTTTGAGGTTGAAGTGAATCTGAATCTTCCATTGTGGCTTCCTACCAAAACCCCACTGCCCAACCAGCCAACCACCACTCCCCCTCCCCAACGACCTCTCTGCCGCCTACTTAATTACCAAACCTTGCGATCATGCTACAGACTAACCACTACTAAAATGGCACGTGTCTTCACGTAATCACGATGAAAAAGCAAATTAAAAAAATACAAGACAAAAGTCAGAGGATACTTCTTTTTATTTATTATTATATAACAATTCATTCCACCGTAATTTATTTTTGATAATAGTATAATAATTATGAGATTCAAAGTGTTATATAATTGTAGTGATTGTCACGTAGTTATTATACAGTTGTATAATTACAAAATCGTATTGTTATAGATTATAAATAAAATATCATAATTATGGTTTATAATTGTTATAAGATAGCAAATAAGATTGATTAGAGATAAATATTCATATTATAATAATTATTATAATATAGTATTATTAGTGTTTGTATTATAATAATTATGATTTTATAATTATTCTAATAGTATTGATTTTTTTAAAAAAATAAAAAATATATTAAGATAGAATAAAATATTATTTTAATTATAAATTAAATAATTTTTTGATTCTAATAAAAAAAGATGATCTATTTTTTGCATTAAAAAAATATTTTAGAACTAGATTCAGTCGTTGATAAATTGCAAAATAAACATTATTAGTATTATACGTCCCTCTACATTATATAAAGAGGTAAATATAGAAACAATTATAATATAAAAAGATAAAAATTATAGAATCAATTTATAGTCAGAGTGATTAATGATGAAAAGAAATTTTCCTCAAAAATATACTTGTTAAAAATTAATCTCTACTTCGTTATAATAAATTTATCATGGTCTAATCAACTTATCCAATTAATGATTAGTATAGAAAAGAGATTAATTTTCAATTAAAGCATGGTCAGAAAAAAAACTCGTGATCAAGTAAACATTAATCTCGAAATTTATTTTTCTTAACATAATTAAAAACATGTAGATATATAAGATCTTAAATAAATATAATTACTTTTTATTATAATTAAAACAATCCACAGACGTTTAACGTAATCATTTTTGGTTACCGTCAGCTACAGACCGGCGCTTAATTTCGATTTTGAGACGGGTTTTCAATGCCCGTTTGATCAAATTTTCAACAAACGAATGGTGCCAAATTCACTCTAAGTATTCATCTTCGGACGGGATCCTCTGTCCCATGTCTTTCTATCTTATACTCATCGATGATGATCGACGAGTCATCCGATCGATGATCGAGCATCATCAATAATTTTTAATTATCGTCCCGAATCAAATGATATCTTGGGATAACGTTGAATCAATCGAAATCGCCACATTATAATCTCGTCGAATTCAACGGTGAATACGATGAGATCGTGATTGCACTGATATAATTTTGTTCGGAACGGTGACAGGAGATCGCCGATGATATCCGATCGATGATCGGACGACTCGCCGGCCATCGCCGACGAATGTGACAGAGGGAGAGGGATCCTCCATGGGACAGAAGATCCCGTCTCATTCATCTTCCACTAATTTTTTTTCAAAAAAAAAAATCAAACATCCTCAGACGGGATCCTTTGCCCCATAAGATCTCTGTCCTGTACTCGTCGACAACGGCCGATGAGTCGTCCGATCATCGATCGAACATCATCGATGATTTTTAATCGTCTTACTAAATCAAATAATATCCTGAAAAAATGATAAATCGATTGAAATCGCTATAATTACAATTTCGTTAGATTTGACGATAAATTTAACGAGATCATAATTGACGTATTCATCGTATCTTTAATATATAATTTTATTCGAAATAATGATTAAAAATTATCAATAATATCGACTATTCGTCGGTCGTCGTCCAGAATCAGACATGGGACGGGGTAAAATGTAAGAAGACCTGTCCTCGGTGGGATCGCCGCTGACACCATGCGACATGACCCTAGACCGTCAGGTGACATGGCCCACCGTCACGTTCCCCGAGAAAGTTCGACATTAATTAGCACCTGGTCCATTAAAAATGCTGAAATAATCTTATCCGTTCGTCCCGTGTGATCACCCGATAGCAACCACCAAATGCGCATCGTGGTCGCGAATCTGAACGCTAAAAGCTATTAGAAAAGGTAAATTCCCTACTTTTTTTTTACTCTTATTCAATTTCTCCCAATTTTTCTATTTTAAGGATTAGACGGATTAGGCATTCGCAATCACATCATCTCGTCCCGATTATAAAAGCAACCAGATAAGCGTGCGACCGCGTATCAGACGGCAGGGAGCGACTCAGTCCGCCACGTAAGATCATATAGATCGTCCGGTCCATAAATCTCATCAGCGTAATCAAACAGTCCGCCTTCTAACGCTAGCTCATCCTCAAACGCCCGCTCCTCCGACCGCATCCCCAGGCCGAACCCATCGTAACCGTCAACCGCATCGTCGAACCCCCAGATCCGGCTGAAACCGGCAACCTCCGTCTCCGCGGCTGCCCCGCTCTCAACCGCCGAGGACGCGGCGTCGGCCGGCGGGAGCCCGAGCTCATCGTCGGAGGCCTCAAACAAGAACCCTAAATCAGGCTGCCGCACCACTTCGAGTCCCTCCTCCGAGAGATGCGATACGGCAGGCAGATCAGCAGGGAACGGGAGGGAGATCTCCTCCTCCAAGCTCTTCATCACAGACGCAAGGTCCTGCTCGCCGGTGGGGTCCGCATCGTCGTCGAGTATGTCAAAGAGAAAGTCGGCTCTCAGCCGCTTCACCTCAGTCGGCGCCGTCTCATCACCGTCCACATCGAAGTGGCGCTTGAGCTCGCCGGAGCGATCCATCCGTTTGGGAACAGCGATCGGACGTACCAGCAAAGCTGTAGCCCGCAGCGTTATCACACCGACGACAAAATACAAAGGAGAATGAGGGTGTTTTGTTCAGGCCGGAAAGACTTGAGTTGGGGGTTTATATCGTGCGGTTTCATTTAACGTGAGGGCATTTTTGTGATTCTGAGGGCAACCACCTCCCCTGCAACGTCACCGTCACGGACGCCATTCTTTGCACTGTCGCAATTCTCTTAAATGAATTGCGCGGACGTGTCCGTTGAGAACCGCGTTTGAAGTCAGGATTTGGCGTCCGGCGCCACCAGCTACGGCGGCTCGGCTCGGTCGCAGCAGCCAGTAAGCGAGGCGACGTTAATATTGGGGAATTATTTGCGGTTTGCGGGATGTGATTCGTGGTTTCTAGTTGGTGGACTACAATCTGCGAATACGTTTCTTCGTTTTGGAATTTTTATTTAGGAAGCAAGTAGTACTTATGGATAAAAAAAACTTATGAATTTATCGATTCATAAAAATTAATTCATAAAAAATTAAACATATGAATTGTAAAAAGAAAACAACAACAAAGTTGCAGTACCCAAAATTGGACCCACCCTCTCACCAAATCCAATTGCTTAATCGACAAGAATATGGTCGATTGACGAAATCTATATCTTGACGCATGCAACCTCGTTGATTCCTAATCCACCTCTCAATTAATTGGCGTAGTTGGTCATTAAGCCGGTTCTGAGTTGAAATTCCAGCTCTTACCTTTTATGTACGAAGGTTGCCATTTAGCAAAAAAAAAAAGTAAAATATTCATCGTACATTTCTATCACTTCGTCTCAAAATTAATATGAAAAAGATAAATTATAATGATTAAAAAGATAAGAGTGAGGGAGAGATTTTTTAAGTATAGAGATATACGTCTTACTAATCTCGTGAAATATTAAATTAGATAGTAGACAAATTTAAAATGATGGATTCGATTTAATAAAAAAATTTTATTGATTATGAAGATAAATAAAAAAATATTCGTCGTATAAAAGTTCAGCCTAGGAGGATTCTAAATACTAGAAGAAAGTTGCCTTCTAGGCGAGGGCTTGCGTTGCGTGTAGATGGAGAGTTTGTTAGGTGGGCAGGCGAGAGACACGTGGGGTGCGGGGAGTTGCAAGAGGCGGGAAAATATGACGAAGTGGAAGCGCTTCAACTTCTAGAATCAAAGATTTATTAATTAATTACGACGACCAAATGGTCAATTACGCCAACTCGTTGATATTGAGTAACTACAATTCTTATCGAGAGATATCATCGTACAAGAAATTAATAAATTTAAAAAAAACAAAAATCAGGACGAAGATTTTAATAAGCCAAATATATACAATTCCCTTCATCCAGTTGACCCGGTTGATCCCGCCCTATCTTTGGCATCATATGGGCAGCCAGCGTGGCAAACGACCTGATCAGTTTTGGGGTCCACGTTATTGTACGGGTAGCCAGCTTGACACCCTGACCGGGCCCAGGGCCCCCGCCGGCCGGACGGGCTCAGGGCGGTTGGTTAGAATAAATATGGCGGTTCATCCGGCCGGTCAAGCCCGGCCGACCGCATTAAGGCTTACACGCCTCGTTTATCTGGGTATTTCCGCCCGGCCACATTAAGGCTTACATGCCTCGTCTAGCCGGGTATTCCTGGCCGACCGCATTAAAGCTTACACTCGTTCATCCGAGTGCATCCGCCCGGCAGTCCTTTACACAGGCTTGACATCCAGTCGGGCGTGCCGTTCCTGTGTCCACTCGGGCACTCTCTCAGAATCACCTTGGGATAAAGACAAAATGCACTTGCACCAGCTGCCGATAGCAGGCTGTCACCACTCGTGTGAACTGACACTCTCTGACCGGCGCCGCCTGTCCGAGATTTACAGAAACCTGTCTCTTTCCTCACATAAGACAAACAGTATACGACAAAGTGTTGGTTACAAATCAACATAACCATACCATATCCTCTGACCCGGTCAGAGAAGCCTGACACAGGTCGTACTCAAAACAACCTAACCATATCATATCTTCTGATCCTGTCAGAAGATCCTGACACAGGTCATACCCAAATCGACCTAACCATACCATATCTTCTGACCCTGTCAGAAGTTCCTGACACATGTCAGAATTGGTCCTTTTCCCCGGCTATATAAGCCACTCCTCTCCTCATTCGCAGGTACGCACACATATACGCGCGAAACCTCTTGTCTTCAATACTTCATTATTTTCCTTGTTCATCGGAGGGCTGACTTGACCGTCGGAGTGCCTTGCCGGGACGTCTCCCGGCTAGGTTGCTAACGGTCATCTTCCTCCCCAGGTCCACCTCCATCCGGTCGAGGGTTCATCCGGCGGCACCTGCTTCCTACCATTCGAAGGACACCCTACGCCCGCTGCCATTCTGCGCGAGGACATCCAGTCATCGTCCACGTCACGCCTCTACACCGTCATCCGGTTGCGGCTCCATCGCGCTCGGCGACAGGATCAATTTGGCGCTAGAAGGAGGGCTTTGCTGCCTGATCGAGAGCGAAGAATGGAAAACCCCAATCCACTGACGGTTACTCTTTCGCCAGAAGAATACGAATTGCTGATGGCTGTCCGGACACAGAAGGCACAACAATCGCATCCGCCAACCGGTATTCAGGGAGCCCGGCTCCCTGGGCCCTCTATACGGGGAAATGCGGAAGGTATGGCTGTTCAGCCCGACCCCTTCATTCCTAAATTTCCCCAAGCACTTTTTAGGAACGAGGCCCAATCGGCCCCGACCGAAGCTTCAGCGTCCAGCCGGGCACATCAGGCGCGCCCCGATAAAGGGAAGGGGTTGGCCGACCCAGTGGCGGCCCGCCCGACTCACAGTCCTTTCTCTCCACAAATTCTTGGGGACCCCGTTCCCAAGCATCTGCGATTCTTCACCATGCCTGAGTATTCGGGGGCCAGCGACCCCGAGGAACACGTCATGAAGTTCGAAAGCGCCGCCCGGCTGCACCAATACCCGGAGGGCGTCAAATGCCGGCGCTTTCCTGACAACCCTCTCCGGGCAGGCTCAACGATGGTTCGATGGACTCCCGGGCGGATCAGTCGGGAGTTTCGCAGAAGTTGAGCGGCTGTTCCTGCAACATTTTGCAAGCAGTCGGAGGCATCATAAGACCAGCCTCAACTTGTTCTCGCTGAAGCAAGGTCCGAAAGAATCACTCCGGGCCTACATCCAGAGGTTCAATGGAGTAGCTATCGAGGTGCCCAACACCACGCCCGAAGTGCTGATCGCCGCCTTCTCACAAGGGCTTCAAGAGGGTGATTTCTTTCGATCCCTGATCAGGAAACCACCGAAGGATTTCGACAGCCTACTCGGGAAGGCTGTTAAGTATATCAACGTAGAGGAAGCGCAAGCCGCCCGGAGGAAGGAAGTAATAGTTAGCCCACAACCCGCACCTCAACACAACAGATCGCCAGGAGGACCGATTCGCAGTCCCCGACCGGCTGATCGGCCGGGAATGAGACCCCAGCAAGTGCAGGTGGCACAGGGGAAATGGCCCAACCGATGGGCCACCGTATTGTGCGTTTCACCAGT
>JAGFNQ010005622.1:0-19627 GCA_024364735.1 Boesenbergia rotunda | reverse complement strand
TATATTTGCTAAAGCTCCCCACTGGACGTATCTTAGAATTGGATAATTGTTATTTTGTTCCTTCGTTAATAAAGAACATTGTATCTATTTTATGTTTGAATGAAAAGGGTTATCATTTAACTTTTAGTAACAATTGTTGTTACATAACTTTAAATGGCGTTCTTTATGGGAATGGAACTTTGTGCAATGGTATCTACACGTTAGATTTATCCAATGACATTTTCAATATCGAAGTTAGCAACAAACGTGCTCGAATAGATAATCGAATAGACTCCTACACTTGGCATTGCCGTCTTGGCCATGTAAGTAAGAAACGCATGACCGAATTACACCGATGTGGAATTCTGGAATCATTTGAACCCGGTTCATTTGATACATGCGAATTATGCTTAAAAGGCAAGATGACCAAATTACCCTTTCTGGAAAAGGTAATCCAGTGGGAGAATTGCTTGGTCTAATACATACTGATGTATGTGGACCAATGTCAACTCTTGCACAAGGAGGCTATAGCTACTTCATCACCTTTATCGATGATCACTCACGATTCGGGTATGTGTTCTTGATGAAACACAAATCTGAAGCTTTTGAGAAATTCAAAGAGTTCAGAAATGAAGTAGAGAAACAGCTTGGCAAAAGTATTAAGATACTTCGATCCGATCGAGGTGGTGAATACTTAAGTCAAGAGTGTCAAGATTATCATAGGGACAATGGGATATTGTCCCAATGGACTCCGCCGTATACACCACAGCATAATGGTGTATCTGAGAGGTGCAACCGAACCTTAATGGACATGGTTAGGTCGATGATGAATCATGCAACTCTTCCAAAATCCTTTTGGGGCTATGCACTTAAGACAGCTGTTTACTTGCTAAACAGAGTCCCGACCAAGGTAGTCGCTACTACTCCATATGAGACATGGAATAGCAAGAAACCTCACTTAACTCACCTTAAGATATGGGGTTGTCCTGCTTATGTGAAGCGGACTGTATCAGACAAATTGGATGCTAAGTCTGATAAATGTCTATTTGTTGGATACCCTAAGGAAACGAAGGGTTACCAATTCTATCATCCCTTGGAACAAAAGGTGTTTGTTTCAAGGCATGCTGTATTTCTGGAAAAAGAATTTCTTTTACAAGAAAACAGTGGGAGTGGCATTGAACTTGATGAAGTTCAAGAAACTCCAATAGACATTACAGAGACACCTAGTCTAGACCCACAACCAATAACTCATAATAATGAGCTATCAGTTGAACCTAAAACAACACCACCTCTTCATAGATCTGATAGGACACGCAATATTCCAGAGAGATACGGATTTCTCATAAGCGAATCGAACGACGTGTTACTCATAAGCGATGACGAACCTATTAGTTATGAAGATGTTTTGAAAAGTTCAGAAAGGGACAAATGACTTGAAGCCATGAAGTCGGAAATGGATTCCATGTACGAAAATCAAGTATGGGACTTGGTTAACCCACTTGAAGGGATTAAGCCCATAGGGTGCAAGTGGGTTTTCAAGAAGAAAATCGACATGGAAGGTAATTATGCTTAAATCCATTCGGATGCTCCTGGCTATAGCAGCTCATTATGATTATGAGATATGGCAAATGGATGTGAAAACAGCTTTCCTTAATGGAAACCTGCTTGAGGATGTATACATGATACAACCTGAAGGTTTCACATCGGTTGATAAAACCAAAGTATGCAAGCTTCGACGATCCATATATGGACTGAAGCAAGCATCCAGGAGCTGGAACATCCGTTTTGATGAGACAATCAAAGAGTTTGATTTCTCACAAAATCCTGATGAACCTTGTGTGTACAAGAAGGTTAGTGGGAGTGCAGTCGTATTCCTAGTGCTATATGTCGATGACATATTGCTTATAGGAAACGATATATCAGTCTTATAGATAGTTAAAATTTGGTTGTCCAAAACTTTCTCCATGAAAGACCTGGGAGAAGCAACCTATATCCTTGGGATTAGAATCTATAGAGATAGATCAAAACGGTTGCTTGGTCTTTCGCAGTCTACGTATATAGACTGAGTGCTAAAAAGGTTTAACATGTCGGAATCCAAGAAAGGTTACCTTCCCATCAGGCATGGGATCAACCTTTCAAAGTTATGTGTCCGCGCACAGAAGACGAGAGGATTTGCATGAATAAAATTCCTTATGCATCCGCGATAGGATCTATCATGTATGCTATGTTATGTACAAGGCCCGATGTATCGTATATTTTGAGCGTCACAAGCAGATACCAGTCGGATCCAGGAATGGATCATTGGGCGGCTATCAAGATAATCCTTAAGTACTTAAGAAGAACTAAGGATGTGTTCCTAATATATGGAGAAGGAGATATGGTAATACGTGGGTATACAGATGCCAGTTTCCAGACAGATAAGGATGACTCCAAATCTCAGTCTGGATATGTATTTACTTTGAGTGGAGGTGTAATAAGTTGGAAGAGTTCCAAACAAGACACCGTAGCGGATTCTACCACGGAAGCAGAATATATCGCAGCTTCGAAAGCAGCAAAGGAAGCAGTCTGGATCAAGAAGTTCATC
This sequence comes from Boesenbergia rotunda, assembly GCA_024364735.1. Lineage (NCBI taxonomy): Eukaryota > Viridiplantae > Streptophyta > Magnoliopsida > Zingiberales > Zingiberaceae > Boesenbergia > Boesenbergia rotunda. The sequence goes on along the minus strand of JAGFNQ010005622.1, from coordinate 17,064 downwards.
TCCGAACTTGGTGTGGTTCCAACCATTGATGAAGCAGTGCCGGTTTACTGCGACAACAATGGAGCTATTACACAAGCAAAGGAACCAAGGTCTCATCAGCGATCCAAACACGTGCTTCACCGCTATCATCTGATCAGAGAGATTATAAGTAGGAATGATATACAAATTGAGAAAATTCCCACTGAAGGGAATTTAGCGGATCCTTTAACTAAGGCCTTGCCTCAGAGCAAGTTTGAGGGTCATGGTAGAGCCTGTGGTATTGGATACTGTAGCGATTGACATTAGGCCAAGTGGGAGTTTGTTAGTGATATGAGAGAAGTGTCCTAAGGCAATCGCCTTATGACTGTAAACATTTATTTTAATAAATGAAAATTCACTATTTGAGTATACATGTTTGTGTATTTGATTGCGATCTTAAACTCATCTACTGAATGTCCGCAATACAATTCACAGCATAAGAGAATTTGTGATGAGATCACAACTAGTGATTATCTTTACATGTGCAATTGTTAAGTATTGAAAATATCCCTAGTCGATGAATTTGATAAAAACGGACACTATCAATTCTGTTGAGACTAGCATGGGTTATTCTCTAATCAGCTGATTCTCACTGGCTGGTGACATTGGGATGTCCGGAGATAAACATGGATGCTAGTTAAGGGAACTAGTTCATTGGAGTGACTAGCTGTAAAACTTCATATGGTAATCTATATAGATATGTCAGTGAAGTTCTTACTGCAGCTTAAGTGCGATGTTCCTTTGACTTGCGGTGTTCAAGTCATCTTGGTCATGGAGACTTATACTTTAACATCTTAAGCAAGCATCTCCAAGGAGGTGTAGACCCAGGATGATTGGGTATAAGCCGAAGTGCCCGAAGATGTTTGAACATCCTACAAAGGATTCACCACTCCTTGCGAGGAGATGTATACCCAGGCCTATCGTCGGATTGTTACTCAAAGCCTCTGGCCAGTGCATGTCATGTTTAGAGTATGAGTCTCTTAAATACATGAGAGTAATTAGAAATCCAAACGACGAGAAAGACACTACTTGGGCTAGGTGTGACGTAGTCAGCCTAGTGGGGACTGACACACACAGACCATGTCCTGAACCAAGTGGGTATAAGATGGTGAAGGGAATGGGGCACGATTCATTAGAGCTGCTGAAGGGTTTCAGAATCACTTCTGAGGTCAACCGTTGATCTTTCGATTAATTGGGGGTCATAATCTACTACTAGGTGCCACTCATGATCGTTCTATAATTGGTTGATTATAGACGGCCAACATAAATCGAAAGCCTATTTAGTCACACGCACTACGAGTAATCCGAGGGATTTAAAACGAGTTGAAAATTGGATTTTCCGATCAAGAAAAATAAGTCGAATCTGAGTTAATCAGAGGCGCAACGGAAGCTAAAAATGGCCAAGTCTTTTGAAGGCTTATTGGGCGAATTAAATGAGTTTAATTCGCGATGGGTTCGACTCGGTTTGTCCAGCCAAAGAGGGTGCCAACCCTCTTTGGTTTGGCCAACCACCACTTCGGGAGAAACCAATTTATTTGGTTTAATTAATAAAATAAATCTAGCGCGATTTGTTTTATAAATTATGGATAAATAAATTTGTATAAAGAAATTTATATAAAGAAATTTATAAAAATTTATTCTTTTTTATGGAAATTAAAATGATCCATGGAATGGTTTATTTTAATTCTATAAAATCAATTATGAATTGATTTTACCATAATAAAGAAAATTTATAAATTTCTTGTAAAATTTATTCCATAATAAAAGGAGAGATGTATTTGTTTTATTATAAAATTAGTTATAATAAAACTTGGTTTAAACGGAATAATTCATAAAGAAAATTTATAGGATAAATTTCTTATGAAAAATTCCGTTAAAGGGGAGACTTGGCAAGGGAGAGGCTACTATATAAAGGAACCAAGGCTAGGCTTGATTTCCTTAATAGATTGATCAAGAGATTAACTCTCTCCCTCTCTCTCTAACTCTCTCTCTCTCTCTAGGGCCGACGCCCTTTCTCTCTCTAGGGCCGACTCTCTCTCCTACCCTAGGGCCGGCGCAAGCACCTAGGGTGCCCATGAGTTTCCTCCACCAAGTTCGTGCCGAAGAAGAAGAAGCGGATCGCGACTCCTTCCTTCCTTCCCCGGAATTTTGATTCCGTTACTTGGTGGTTAGTTTCCTTTCTTCTCTCTTGATATTCTAGTTGTGTCTTTGGAGAATCTAGTAGTTCTCGTCGACACAAAACTCGTGGCTTTGCGAAGTCATCCCGAAGAGAACTCGGCGTGGACGCGAATAGAGGCGGAGCTTCCAAGGGACGTTACGGTTGGATCTCGTCCCTTTCTTCGAGTTACGCGAGGTAGAAAGTAAATTAGTTTACTTTTCCGCAAAGTTTTAATTTATGATCATGTCCACACATCATAAGGTTGCATGCTAGATACGTGGTTAAAATAATTTGAGAAATTATTTTATGCTAATTCTTCCGCTGCACGTAAAAATTTGAAATTTTACGAACCCGTATCCTTGTCAACATGCACCCGGTCCCAATATATTCACCCCCCCTCAATCGATTCTAAACGATGGCACAAGTGGTATCAGAGCGGGTGTCTCAGATTTGGTGCAACCACCGATTGAGCAAATTTTGGATTTTCGTTTAAAATATTTTTTTTCGCTCGTAACTTTTTCGTTCATCGAGGTTGGTACAACACCCCTCGATTTTTTTTATTATTTTTGCTACCGCACTACTAATCCAAGACATAGTCTTGGAATGAGGTTTTTTTTGTAAATTCTCAGATTAAATCCATGGCCATGCAAGAAGGCTAGAACACTGCCAGACCACCACTCTTCTCAGGAGAAGACTTCTCCTATTGGAAGAGTAGGATGAAGATCCACCTGAAAACTCTAGGTGGACATATGGATAATCATCCAGTCCGGACTGGAGATTCCCAAGAATGCACAAGGCGAGGTGCAAGGCTACACAGAGTGGGACAGACCACTCAAGAAGAAAATCGAAGTAGGCACAAAGGTCACACAAACACAGCAATGTGGCTTAACCAACGAAGAGATGAACCGCGTCAGTCCCTTCAGCAGTGTGATGGACCCGAACTAGGTGTCACAAATGTGGGTCTCAAATTTAGATATTTGTAAAGCTGGAAACCCTTTTGCAATCTAAGAATAAAAAGGTAGTAAAGGGGCCACAGGTCGTATTTTTCCTAGGGCTAGTTGAGATGGTTCGATTCGAGCTTGAGTTTATGTGTCGTTGAATGTTTTTGGGTTTCAAAGAAGAAATGGGTTTGGTTTAGTAATGAGAATATGAAAACACAATGCAAAGAGAGTAAACTTAACTAAGAAACTAACCAAGGTAATGGCAGCTAAGGAACTTAACCAATAAGAGACCTAATCAAACAATTCCACTTGATCGAATCTAGAAATACAATCTGATATTAAGTGCAAGCCCAATGCAAAGCAAATGAATTGAAACAATGCTAAGCAATCTAAAACTAATCAATTCAAGGGCACTGCCGAAACCTAACTTGACACTATATGCAAGCAACAAAAGGAAAACTCATCTGCAAAGATGGATAATAGAATTCAGAAACTAACTGGATGTAAAACAAGCTACTTCAAACACCTTATCACATTCAAAATCTCATTTAACTTGATACCGAAACTATTTTTTGATACAATGTGGATAAACTGAAACAACTTGATACAAAGGAATAGAATCTTATGCACTTAAAATTTGATACTAAATGCAGCACTAAAAACTATCAAATTCAGAAATGCAACTAGTTACTCAGCTTGAAAAGGTAAGCTATCATTTAAATGAAACTCAAGACTGAAGAAGGAAATTCAGAAGTGAGGTGCAGAACAGTGCAGAAACAAGAAAATTTAGAGACATTATAGAATTGCAGAAAACACTTCAAATGTAGAACAAACATAACAAAGCAAGCTAGATACGAATGCACCATCCATTGTTCAGATAAGATATAGGGAAACTAAGGTTTACTTGACTCAAACTGCAGCAACTACAACTGAAAATTGCAGGAAAAGAGTTGATACGCTAGCTAAAGACTGATACGTAGAAAGCAATTCTGATACGCAAAGATTAAGACAAGAATTGAACTGAAATTGCAACTATTGTTCACTAAACATCCTCCTTAACTGATTACCTTACAGAATGAAACCGAATTAAGGCTGGAACAATTCAAAGATGAAAATTACAGCAGTAGATACGAAAACAGAAATGAAATTGCAGCTGAAACTGAAATTACAGCTAAAGAAAACAGAAATGCATTAAGAACTAAGCCTCGATCATTCCCTTGTCTCAAGACCTCCTTGCCGTCACACAAGAGCAAGCCAAGAACCCCTTCAGCTCGCAAATCACTGGGAAAATAGCTCCAATTTCAGATCTGCTCACAGATTGCACTCGGCTGGAGAAAACCAATCTGATCTCCTTGATCTCGTGATGTACAAATGCGATGAAGCTTTGGTGATGATCAGAGTGTATAAGAAGACCCTTCAGATAGCTCCGATTGAAGAGATCGGCACACGATCGCGATCAAGTTGATCAAATCATAGAAACTGACGAAACCCTCAATCAGCCCCTGTTCCGATGCAAATCCGAGCTTGAATCTCCACAGAAACCTCCTCCCGATGATCCAAATCTTGTTCCAAGGTTGTGATCGAGATGACCACGCCTTCAGATGGAAGAAATCACAAAAGAAATAAAGAACTAGTGAAGAGGAACGAAGAACTCAGCTGGAATTTGGCGAAGACGCGACGCCATCCGAAGCAGAGGAATTCAATTTATATAGTTAAAACAGTGAACGACCGAGATCATTTCACTTCCATCCAATTGTTGATCTTCGTCCGATTTGACTCAAACTTCCCAGATCTTGATCAAGGGTCAGGATCATCCTCGGGGTAACTCGGATCTGCCAGATTTGCAACAGATGGTTCAGATCCCCTTGATCTTTGAACGAACGGTCTAGCTTCACCCTAGCTTGATCCGACGGCCAGATGATCTCTGATTTGGATGAAATTTTCAGATCTTGATCCAAGTGCTTGATCAGCCTTAATCCCATCTCGGATTGATCAGACGTTCTCAGATGGTCTAGATCTAACCGTCTTTGCATCGGATGGTCCATACTAGTCGACACTTGATCACTTGATCCAGTCCACTTCTGACTCAACTTTGACCCAACATAACCTAGGTCCATGATCTTTCCAAGCCTACAAAAGTAGATCAACAATTTAGTGACAAAACAATTCAAATATATCAAAATTTGCAATTAGGTCCCAAATGAATGTAAATCCTAGAACCTAGGGTAAATCCACAATTATGCAAGTAAAGTATGGGTCAAACACGGATTTTAGCATATGAAATGATCAATAAAATGATACTTATCACAGTGCAAAGGAGCTATGGAACAAATTAATCGAATTGCATGAAGGTATGTCAGATACGTGGATCAGTAAAAGAGATCTGCTACTCAACAAGCTCTACACCATCAAGATGCACAAAGGGGAAACAACAGCACAGCTCCACGAAAGAATCCAGGAGCTGATGAACGGGCTACATACAATAAGTCATAAGGTGGGAAACCGTGACCTAATAAGGTATACTCTGAACTCGTTCCCAAGGAACTCACTGTGGGCATCTATGGTGGATGCCTACAAGATTTCTAGGAACCTTTCTGAAATTAAGCTCGATGAATTATTCTCAGAATTAGAATTACTTGAGCAAACTAATATTGCAATGGTCGAGAAAAGTATAGCTTTTGTTGCAGGGAAAACTTCAAGAAAATCACAGAAGATGAAGCAACAACCAATATACGAGTCCGACTCAGATTCAGAGTCTGACGACGATGGAGTAGATCGTCCAAAACTGGTGCGGTTGGCTCACGACTACTACACGGTGTTGAAGTATCAAACGAGCAAAATGAAGACAACTCAGAAGAAGGATGATTCGTCTGAACCCTCAACAAGCCAGAAGAATAAAAGCAACGTAACATGTTACGAGTGCAACAAGAAGGGTCACTTCACATCAAAGTTCCCTAACCTGAAGAAAAACAAGAAAGCATTGAAGAAGAAGGCACTGCAAGCCACATGGGACGAATTGTCCTCAGAAGAAGAAGAAGAGGCTCTGCACTCCAACCTACTCGCATTTACCACCTCGGAAGACATCAACTCCGGAACAGAATCAGAACGTAATGAAGACGTCAGCACCGGAAAGCTTTCGATCTCGGAGGACGGACGGATTACGATAAGAGGTTATCCTGAATCGGAGCTTTACGATCTTATCTCGTATCTATCTCGCAAGTTGGTAAAAGCCAACATCTGGGTTGAAACCCTCCGATACGAAGTCAAACTCCTGAAAGAGGAAGTCAACTCGAGTTCCTCGACCGAGTAAGTTCAAGAAGAAACCTCGACTCAAGTTCAAAAGCTTGAGGAAGGGAATTCCTCCTTGAAAACTCAAGTCAAGGAACTCAGAGTCGCGTTAGAATGATTCACTTCGGGTTCCAAGAATCTGGACATGATTCTTGGAAAATAGAAGTCAGTTCTAAATTGATTCGGACTGGGCTATTGAACCAACTCGCGACAACGATATTACTTTTCTATATTGAACCAAACTAGAACCCGAGTCCAAGCATGAGTCCCAAAGCTGAGTTTGAACAACCAGGTTGGATGAAACCAATATTGGATCCCCAAGGACAAGATTCACATCTTGCCTAACCCATCTCGAGGCTTCAGTCCAGGGGGAGCCAATATAAAAACTATTTTTATAATTAGATAATTTTTTTTATTGATGCTTGTTTATTTTTTTTAGCAATATTATTCTGCTTAGACGTAGGAATGATTAGTTAAGGACAAGACTTACTTGAAACTTGGACAACATAGTATTAGGAGGAGGTGAGACGATAGTACGTTAGGGAAGCCTGTCTAAGGAGTCAAGTAGGGTAAGGTGTACCCTATTTGGTCTGTTTAGTTTGGTGAAACTAGCTGAAGCTACCTCTCCAAATCCTAAGATAGTTAGACTAGAGTTTCTTAAGGCGTAATTTGAAAATGATCTTTTAAAAGGCTTTGTCAAGGAAAGGGTTGTTGATCCAATAAGGTTATGGCCAAAGAAGGCCTCTGTGCTTCGCCAAGTCCTGGAAGTCGATTATCGAAACTCACTTTTAAATTACTATTTGATAAACTCTAATCTAGCACAAGTTTTAATTAAATCTTAGATCTAACATTAAATCAAAGATAAAAATAATACATCTCACAAAACAGATAAGGTAACCTGTTTTGTCACTTAGAATTGGGTGAGATGTCTAGGACCTAATAATGTAGTCCAACCCAACCAACCAAAATTAACTCTGCAATATTTTTCAAAATTAATTCTACAAATTTAAAATTTATTCTGATTCTAGATTTTCAAAATTAATTCTACACTTTCAAAATTAATTCTAATTCTACATTTTCAAAATTAGTTCTACACTTTCAAAATTAATTCTAATTCTACATTTTCAAAATTAATTCTAAACTTTCAAAATTAATTCTACACTTAACATTTTCACCTAATATTTTTCAAAGTCAATTTCAAAATTAATTCAAACTCAGTTTTTTACTAATACTGAAAACCTGTCTCACAAAAGGAAATCCATAAGGTCAATGGTCTTGATAACCTTAGATATGGGTGAGACAGATTAGGCAGCGAGATTCAATTCAATCTATCCTTACCTCTACATTAATGGATCAAAATCGAATATACTTTATGTGTAGGAACATAAAGATTTGGGCCAATGGATGTTGGATAGTGAATGCTCCAGACACATGACTGGGGATAAATTGAAGTTCACCAAAATCAAGTTCAAAAACCTAAGCTCAGTGGCATTTGACAACAATGCCACACTTAAAGTGATTGGGTCAGGTAATATTGAACTAAACTCAGATTTTATTATTAAAAAGGTGGTATTGGTTGAAAACTTTAAGTTTAATTTACTTAGCATTAGCAAACTGTGTAATACTTGTTATATTGTTACCATCACCAATTATGGCTGCCTGATTAGGAATCTACAAGTCTCAGAAATTACACGTAAGGGTAGTAGGAAGAATAATGTTTATACAATCAATCTACTCGTAATACCTAAATGTTTTCTAACTCAACTAGAAGAAACCAATCTATGGCATAGAAGACTAGGCCACACCCATACTAAATTAATTTCAAAACTAACTCAACATGGACTGGTTAAAGGTATACCTAAAATTAAAAACTTTGAAAATACCATCTGTAATTCATGTCAACAAGGTAAACAAACCAAGTCAACCCACAAACCATCCTAATCAGACTTAACCCAAGCCACACTTGAGCTCCTACACCTAGACCAATTTGACTCACATGGAGCCAAGTCGCTAATCGGGAATCGGTACTGCTTAGTAATTATTGATGATTACTCTAGGTTTACCTGGATTAGATTCTTAAAAACCAAAGATGAAACATTTAACTCATTTAATAATTTGTGCAAAATGATAGAAAATCAAAATAACATAAAAATTAAAAGACTTAGGAGTGACCACGGGGGAGAATTTGAAAATCTGATATTTGAGAAATTTTGTAAAATTAACGGGTACGCCCATGAATTTTCATGTCCTAGAACTCCCCAACAAAATGGAATAGTTGAGAGGAAGAATAGAACCCTTTAGGAAGACGCTAGGACCATGCTCAACGAATACAACCTAACTAATCAATTTTGGGTAGAAGCGGTAAATACAACCTGTTATCTTCAAAATAGAGCCTTAATAAATAGAAGACACAACAAGACCCCTTATGAAATTTACTATCATAGGCTACCAAATTTACATTACTTAAGGGTTTTTGGGTATAAAGTACATATTTTGAACACTAAGGACTACCTAGGTAAGTTTCAATAAAAATAAACCCCAGGGACCTTTTTAGGATATTCAACAACAAGTAGAGTGTATAGGATCAACAATAAACAAACCCTTAAAATTGAAGTCACCACCAACTTAATATTTGATGAAGAACATGAAACAAAACCAACTGTAAAACAAAACCTAAACAATTCAAATCTTGATCAAGAAGATATTGAACCATTAATTGAACCATTAACTGAACTATCAATTGAATCAACTACTGAGGCATCAACTGAACCAATAGCTGAACCAACCCAAGTAGTTGAACCGACTACTGAACCAAACCTACCAGCCGGACCTAAGGCTGAACCTAGTTCTAGGAGAATGAAGAAACCCAGACTCAATCATCCATCTGACCAAATCTTGGGTGATCCAACCTTAGGGGTCAAAACAAGGTCTTCTTACATAAATCTTAGTCAAATTGCCCTAATTTCAAAAATAAAACTTAAGACTATAGAAGAAGCCCTACCTGACCTAAATTGGATCATTGCAATGCAAGAAGAACTAGCCCAATTTGAGAGAAACCAAGTCTGGGACTTAGTACCTAAACCTGAAGGTAAGTCAGTAATAGACACTAAGTGGGTATTTAGAAACAAGCTAAATGATCAAGGGGAGATTGTGAGAAACAAAGCCTGCTTAGTAGATAAAGGGTTTAGTCAAGTCGAAGGGCTAGATTATGATGAAACTTATGCCCCCGTAGCCAGACTTGAATCAATTAGGATGTTACTAGCTTTTGCAGCCCATTGAGGTTTTAAACTATACCAAATGGATGTCAATTCTGCCTTTCTTAATGGGTTCATAAAAGAGCAAGTATATGTTGGGTAACCACCAGGATTTTAGGACTTAGACAATCCTAAGTATGTGTTCAAACTTAGGAAAGCCCTTTATGGGTTAAAACAAGCAACTAGAACCTGGTACGAAAGACTATCAACCTACTTGATTTCTAAGGAATTTAACCAAGACCAAATTGACTCAACCTTATTTGTTAAAACCTTTGAAAATGACATATTTATAGCTCAAATCTACGTAGATGACATAATATTTTGGTCAACAAATTCTAACTTTTTAATAGACTTTGTTAAAATTATGAGAGTGAGTTTGAAATGAGTTTGGTAGGTGAGCAAAACTTTTTCTTAGGTCTCCAAATAAAACAAACTGGGGATGACAACTATGTTCATTAATCCAAATATGCAAGAGAATTAATTAAGAAATTCAAAATGAAAAACTCTAAGAGTTTAGGTACTCCCATGGCCATGAATGTCAAAATAGACAATGACCCTGAAGGTAAATCAGTTGACTTAAAGCTATATAGAAGCATGATAGGTAGTTTATTATACTTAACTGCTAGTAGACCTGACATTCTGTTCACAGTAAGAATGTGCGTTAGATACCAAACCTGTGCTAAGGAATCTCACTTAGCAACTCTAAAAAGAATCCTTAGGTACATTAAGGTTACCCTAAATGTAGGTGTTTGGTATCCTAGGACCTCCAATTTTGAATTATCAGAATACTCTGACTCAGACTATGCTGGATGCAAACTAGATAGAATGAGTACAAGTGGATGTTGTCAATTATTACGACACCATCTAGACAGCTGCTGCAGTAGAAAGCAACATTGTGTTGCCTTATCCACAACTGAAGCAGAGTATGTTGCCCTAGGAGAGTGTGTAGCACAACTTTTATGGATGATCCACACTCTTAAGTACTTCCAGCTAGACTATAGTCAAACCAAAGTGTTCATTGACAACATAAGCTTGATCAATCTTATGCAAAACCCTATTCATCACTCCCGAACCAAACACATTCAAGTAAAACATCATTTTGTTAGGGATTGTTGATGCAGTCTGGCCCGATTGTTGTTTTGGTGTTGACAACGATTTAAGTTTGGTTGAGTAAGAATTGATGAAACCCTGGTGAGTGAAGCCAGGTCCTAGCGAGTGAAGCTAGGTGAAGAAAATCCTGGTGAGTGAAGCCAGGTCCTAGCGAGTGAAGCTAGGTGAAGAAAATCCTGGTGAGTGAAGCCAGGTCCTAGCGAGTGAAGCTAGGTGGAGAAATCCCGGTGAGTGAAGCCGGGTCCTGGTAAGTGAAGCCGGGTGACTGAAACCCTGGTGAGTGAAGCCAGGTCCTAGCGAGTGAAGCTAGGTGGAGAAATCCCGGTGAGTGAAGCCGGGTCCTGGTAAGTGAAGCCGGGTGACTGAAATCCCGGTGAGTGAAGCCGGGTCCTGGTAAGTGAAGCCGGGTGACTAAAATCCCGGTGAGTGAAGCCGGGTCCCGGTGAGTGAAGCCGGGTGACTGAAACCCGGTGAGTGAAGCCGGGTTGAATTGAATTGAGGCTGGATCGGTCGGGAGATCGGTTGGCACGGAGTCTCTTTGGAGGATCGATCAGGTGATCGATCCAGGGAAATCCAGGGAGCCTGATCGTTCTGGTGAACGATCAGGGAGAGAACAGAAGGTTTTCCAACCTTTCTGTTGGAAGGTTTGATCGTTCTGATGAACGATCAGTGAGTAGGAGGGAGAAGACCCTGATCGGTCATACGGACCGATCAGGGCCCTCCTGGACCGATCAGGAGAGCCCCTGATCGGTCCAGGGATGTCCTGATCGGTCAACATGACCGATCAGGACAAGTCCCTGATCGGTCAGTGACCGATCAGGACAAGTCCCTAATCGGTCAGTGACCGATCAGGAACCTTTGGGCTGCCTGCGTTTGAAAGAAACCAAGTTCTCTGATCGATCAGGGTGATCGATCAGAGAGGGACTGGATCGATCAGGAGATCACCTGATCGATCAGGGTCATCACTGATCGGTCTGGTGACCGATCAGTATCTGAACATTAATTCAAACGCGCTGTCAGAAGTTTCTGAACGCAACCATACACTGTTCCATTACCTGTGATGTGCCTTGCTGAGCCTATGTTGGAGTGTGTGCAGGTAACAGGGATGGTGTCAAGCACTCAAGGAAGGAGGAGCCTTCTCTGGAGTGGTTGTGTGGCCTTGTCAAAGTCTCAACGGGCGATTGGAGCGGCTGGCGACTGACGGAGGCTCAGCTGAAGAGGACTTCAGTGGACTGGGTGCTCAGTGGAGTTGGTGGGTCAAGCATGGCTCAGTGATATGGCTCAGTGATGCTGATGAGACTTGGCAGTGAGGAAGCACTTAAGAGGAAGCGGCTGAAGAGATCGAAAAGAAGAGACAACAGAATAGAACAAAAAGAAGCAAGTGTGTTGCTGTGTTTTTTGTTGCTGTGAGATCTCTTAGAGCTTACTCTTGAGTGTTCCTGTACATCTTTGAGTGAGTCCCTCTCGTATTCTCCTGTGCTTAACCTTGTATCATTCTGAGAAGCTTGTGGAGAGGTTTCTCCACCGAGAAGGAGACTCTGTTCTATCCGGGACACCGGGGCTTGATCTGCCGACGATCAAGGGATCGCTCACCTTACGAGCACGCCAAGGAGTAGGGGCAAGTTATCCCCGAACCTTGTACATCGAGGTGTTAGCGACTGGTTTGGTTTCTATTTCTGTTCTGCAGTTATTTGGTTTCTGTATTTGTTTCCGCTGCCTAACCCTAACTGCAGAGAAAGATCAAAAAGAGCCAAAATCTCTTGTCTTGGCTATTCACACCCCCCTCTCTAGCCCAACAAGTGGTATCAGAGCTGGGAGCTCTTCTTCACGGCTTAACATCCGAGAGCTAAACCTGATGGCTTTGAGAGAGGGTTTCAGCACCAACAGACCTCCCTACTTCGATGGCTCAGATTTTCAGTACTGGAGATCGCGAATGGAATATTACCTGAAGACAAGCATCCAAATGTGGTTTGCTGTCAAGGAGGGTTTCTCCCCTCCAAAGGATGCAGAAGGAAAAGAGCTCGAGTTCTCGAGCTGGTCTACTGAGCAAGTCAGAAAGGGAGAAGCTGATGCAAAGGCTGTGGTCACCTTGCAATGCGGTATGACCAAGGACCAACTGATAAAAGTTGGCCCCTTCACAAGTGCTAAGGATCTCTGGGACAAACTCAGAGAACTTCATGAAGGAACTCAAGACACCCGAACAGCTAAGAAGGATCTCCTTCTTAGCCAACTTCAAAACCTTTCCATGGGAGAAAATGAGAAGGTAAGTGAGCTTCATGGAAGGTTCAAGGAGATACTCAACGGCCTCCATTCCATCAGTGAAAGGGTAGACAATCGCGACCTCGTAAGGTATATTCTTAAAGCTTTTCCTAGAAGTGCCTTGTGGGCATCCATGGTGGATGCTTACAAGGTATCCAAGGATCTTTCCATTATTAAATTAGAAGATTTATTCTGTGAGATGGAATTACACGAGATCGCTAACCAAAGCCCAAAAGAGAAAGGGTTGGCTTTTGTGGCAGGGAACAGAAGACAAAAGAAGGAGAAGAAGAAGGAGCAGAAGAAAGAAAAGGTGGAGTACTGCCATGTGGCTTTAGTGGCACTAGATGAGCCAAACAAGGAGAGTGATAGCGAATCAAGCTCCTCAACCGCGCCTTCATCATCTTCGGATGATGAAGAGGTAATCTCTCCAGAATTAGATAAATGTTATAGGACCATAGCATGTTTAACGGATTTGTTAAAGAAATCTAAAAAGAAAGTCAAATCATTAAAATCGGAGGTAGAACAGTTGAGAACCTCTAAGGATGAGGTAAGTAATGACTTTCATGATGAGTTCCTCAAGGATGAGAACAAGACTCTTAGGAGCGAAATTGAAAACCTCAAGAATATTCTTCAGAAATTTTCAACTAGCTCTAAAACCTTAGATATGATTCTAAATTCCCAAAAAGCAGTTTATAACAAGGTTGGGTTGGGTTACCAACCTAAAGAATCAAGTTTCATGTCACTAATGTCTAGGACTCGTGTTAGACCAGATCATACTTCTAAGGGTCAAAAAGTTCAAAAGAAAATGACTAAGGCTTGGGTGCCAAAGTCAGTTGTTGTAGATGCTTTAGGTCCCAAAATTTGGGTACCTAAAACCTCCATCTTTAGAATTGTATAAGCATGGGTTGAGGGGGAGCATGTATCAACATGAGTGGTTGATATTTGGTCCTCCAAAACATATAGCCATTCCTAGTTAGGAATGAGCTTACCATTTCATCAAATTCATATGAATGGCTTAGGTTGACACATAACTTACTCTCGCCATGGGTTGTCTTGGATAGTTAGGTTTCTTGTTGCAATTTATGTTTTCTTGTATATGTTATACATCATGAATGCATGCCAATTTTGGTTAAGAATAAGATGAACACATGTTTTGGTACTAATTTGATACAAGCATGTTTTTGAAAGTTTGACCACAGTGTTATTTGTATTATGAAATCTGATCATATATATATTGATACATGCTGATCATATTTTGAAAATCTGATTTTAAGTATCACATTTTGATAATTGTTTGATTAAGTGAATTATGATGAACAAAGCTCATTTAGGGAGAAAATCTAAGTGAATTAGGAGATAGAAACAGTTACTGAAAGTTTCTGCTTTTGCTGGTTTCTGAAACCTGAGTAAAATTGTGCGAAACTCCTAAATACCAAGCCTGATCGGTCCACCGACCGATCAGGACCCATCCTGATCGGTCTGGTGACCGATCAGTCCAATTATGATGTTCAATTGGTCAAAGAAGGGTAGAAATTTCTAAGATTTTTGATTTTTAGGAATGTTTCTGAAACATCAAGGATTAAATATCAATTTGATACAAACCTATGTTGGGATGTTCAAATTGATAAGAAAGGGTATGTTGAGTCATGACTCTTAGTCTTAATGTCGTGTTTCGAAAATATTTCTGAAATAACGAATATTAATAGAGTCTATGCCCCCGTTGAGGAATGCAAAATGTCAATGCAGTCTGATTAGGAACGTATCATGGTTTCAGAAATTTTTCTGAAATCTGATCGCTCCCCAGATTAAAAAATATTTCTGTATCAAATAACCATGATTCGATATCAGATACAGATGCATTCCTTACTTGACATATGAAACATACACATATTTGACCATGATATAGTTCGGTGTATGTTTTCAACCACTGTTATTGTCGTATGATGCATATACATTGTTGCCATGATACATTTATGGTATATGCCTCTCATATGCAAAACTTCTATCTTTGATTATTTCGGATTTTGGGAAGAGACCCTAGGTTGAGGGGGAGTTATGATTAAACTTAATAACCATACCCTTTTCGGTGTTTGACAAAGGGGGAGAGAATGGTTGATTAAGTTTAGGGTTTGTTATTGTAGGGAGAGGACTTTGATTCCCTTATGATAATTTAATGGACTCTGATTAATGAATACCTAAACTTAAATCGGGTTGTCAAACAACAAAAAGGGGGAGATTGTTGATGCAGTCTGGCCCGATTGTTGTTTTGGTGTTGACAACGATTTAAGTTTGGTTGAGTAAGAATTGATGAAACCCTGGTGAGTGAAGCCAGGTCCTAGCGAGTGAAGCTAGGTGAAGAAAATCCTGGTGAGTGAAGCCAGGTCCTAGCGAGTGAAGCTAGGTGAAGAAAATCCTGGTGAGTGAAGCCAGGTCCTAGCGAGTGAAGCTAGGTGGAGAAATCCCGGTGAGTGAAGCCGGGTCCTGGTAAGTGAAGCCGGGTGACTGAAACCCTGGTGAGTGAAGCCAGGTCCTAGCGAGTGAAGCTAGGTGGAGAAATCCCGGTGAGTGAAGCCGGGTCCTGGTAAGTGAAGCCGGGTGACTGAAATCCCGGTGAGTGAAGCCGGGTCCTGGTAAGTGAAGCCGGGTGACTAAAATCCCGGTGAGTGAAGCCGGGTCCCGGTGAGTGAAGCCGGGGTGACTGAAACCCGGTGAGTGAAGCCGGGTTGAATTGAATTGAGGCTGGATCGGTCGGGAGATCGGTTGGCACGGAGTCTCTTTGGAGGATCGATCAGGTGATCGATCCAGGGAAATCCAGGGAGCCTGATCGTTCTGGTGAACGATCAGGGAGAGAACAGAAGGTTTTCCAACCTTTCTGTTGGAAGGTTTGATCGTTCTGATGAACGATCAGTGAGTAGGAGGGAGAAGACCCTGATCGGTCATACGGACCGATCAGGGCCCTCCTGGACCGATAGGAGAGCCCCTGATCGGTCCAGGGATGTCCTGATCGGTCAACATGACCGATCAGGACAAGTCCCTGATCGGTCAGTGACCGATCAGGACAAGTCCCTAATCGGTCAGTGACCGATCAGGAACCTTTGGGCTGCCTGCGTTTGAAAGAAACCAAGTTCTCTGATCGATCAGGGTGATCGATCAGAGAGGGACTGGATCGATCAGGAGATCACCTGATCGATCAGGGTCATCACTGATCGGTCTGGTGACCGATCAGTATCTGAACATTAATTCAAACGCGCTGTCAGAAGTTTCTGAACGCAACCATACACTGTTCCATTACCTGTGATGTGCCTTGCTGAGCCTATGTTGGAGTGTGTGCAGGTAACAGGGATGGTGTCAAGCACTCAAGGAAGGAGGAGCCTTCTCTGGAGTGGTTGTGTGGCCTTGTCAAAGTCTCAACGGGCGATTGGAGCGGCTGGCGACTGACGGAGGCTCAGCTGAAGAGGACTTCAGTGGACTGGGTGCTCAGTGGAGTTGGTGGGTCAAGCATGGCTCAGTGATATGGCTCAGTGATGCTGATGAGACTTGGCAGTGAGGAAGCACTTAAGAGGAAGCGGCTGAAAGAGATCGAAAAGAAGAGACAACAGAATAGAACAAAAAGAAGCAAGTGTGTTGCTGTGTTTTTTGTTGCTGTGAGATCTCTTAGAGCTTACTCTTGAGTGTTCCTGTACATCTTTGAGTGAGTCCCTCTCGTATTCTCCTGTGCTTAACCTTGTATCATTCTGAGAAGCTGTGGAGAGGTTTCTCCACGAGAAGGAGACTCTGTTCTATCCGGGACACGGGGCTTGATCTGCCGACGATCAAGGGATCGCTCACCTTACGAGCACGCCAAGGAGTAGGGGCAAGTTATCCCCGAACCTTGTACATCGAGGTGTTAGCGACTGGTTTGGTTTCTGTTCTGTTCTGCAGTTATTTGGTTTCTGTATTTGTTTCCGCTGCCTAAACCCTAACTGCAGAGAAAGATCAAAAAGAGCCAAAATCTCTTGTCTTGGCTATTCACACCCCCCTCTCTAGCCCAACAGGG
>JAGFNQ010005621.1:0-41492 GCA_024364735.1 Boesenbergia rotunda | reverse complement strand
GCAAACAAATAAATCTGAGACCTCCACACAAACAAACATATCTGAACATCACGCAGCTAAAGCTAAAGAATTTCAAAAGGTCAAAAGCAAAATCTTGAGGAATTCCAGGGCAATTTTTAAGAAGAAGCCTAAAGATTCAGAGATTGCTGAAACATTATTAAAGCTTAGTAAATTAAAGTGAGTTAGTTGCTATTGCATTTGGAAAAATATTGTAAAACAATGATGATTATTGACATTCATTAATAAAATTGAATCTTCAAGAATTTCATTAAGTTGCTTATCTTATTTGCATGTAGGTATGAGTTGAACCCAGTATGGTCCAATGGGACCTTTACATTAGATATACTATCTTTTTTGACAATATTTGATTGGAATGACTACACTACCAGGGATTGCATCAATGCATACTGGACTATTCTTGGAAATGAAGCAAAAGCGTGTAACTCACCATACCAGCCCTCCATATTGTGTGGGGTGGGGTTTGATGTAAGTGAATTACCTACTTAATCATTATTATTTTTTTCTATGATTTAGTCCACTGACACTTACTTTTTAATAACCATAGGATCTTTTTGAGGCGATTCACGCTCACGCTTTTGAACAAACTATTGCTACTGATACGGATAAGTCGATTAGATATATCATATGTCCTCTAAATAATGCAGACGATCATTGGCATCTAATGGTTATTGACCTCGTGGAAGGTTGTATCCATCATTATAATTCTCTCGGCGCCACAGAAGGGTACACTGCTAAATTTGAAAAAACTGTAAGTTTTCTACTTCATAGATATACCTCAACAAAAAGGTTCATACCAATATAATTGTTACTAATGTCATATCTGTGTAGATGGCGTTTTTCAAAAATATGACCTGGGATTATTACAAGACATGGCATAAAGGATTGCCTGCCATATCTGGGACAGAGTTTACTAAAATTGTTGTACAAGGACCCACCCAATCCAGATCGTAAGAGGATGTTTATTTTTGTTAAAAATAACAATGCATTTCATAGTTGATCTTATAAGATGACAACAATGTCAATATTGGGTTTTCAGGTCGGATTGTGCCTTTTTCATGATGCGGTATGCAGAAAGTCTAGTTTTCCAAAGATCTACAGATTTTAGCCAAAAGGATATGAAAAATTATCGATTTCAAGTGGGCTATAAAATAATGAGAGACAAGTGTTGGAAGCTAAATCTGTAACTAGAGTTTTTGTTCATACTATGCATATGTAATTGTCAGCACAAACATTGTATTTGTAATTATACAATCCATGTACTCCTTCTCAAATCAATGAAACTTTGCTTCGAATTATTGGGTTTGTCTCATATATGATCTGTAATCTGTAAATGTTGTCGAATTTTTTCAGTAATATTGAACCTTGTTTTTGCTAGAATCATTTGAAATGAGGACCACATTGGGCCTGATACAAAAGCATTTTAGGAAACCCAGTCAGTGCCTGAAACAAAATGATTCAGTTGTATAATGTAAGTTTAATGACAAACAATATATGTTTGTAGTTAAAATGTATGTAAACCATTTTGATAAACCAATGGAGCATTGCTTTGGATCCTTGTTATTGTCTAAAACTGTAATCTATAATCTGTCCTCTTGTCGATACTATAAGCAATATTGAACCTTACTTTTCCTCTATCCTATTTTTAAATCACAGCCCACGCTGGGCCTGAAATGAGATGATTTCAGGCCCACGCTGGGCCTGAGATAATATCATTTCAGGCCCACGCTGGGCCTGAAATAATCTCATTCAGGCCCACGCTGGGCCTGAAATGATATTATTTCAGGCCCAGAGTGGGCCTGAAATCATCTCATTTCAGGCCCACTCTGGGCCTGAAATAATTCCATTTCAGGCCCAAGCTGGGCCTGACACAATAATGTTCAGAATTCAAATAATCTCATTTCAGATTTCAAATAATTCAATATTAGAATGATTAAATATTTTATATAAATATACATGTTGTGAAATTATTTTTAATATTAAACAAAAAAAAGAGTACCTACATAGACATTGCATACCACAATTTAATTCCATCCACATCATTACCTCATTTTTTCAGAATTTGGCACAGCAGGAGGTTTGTTTCATGGACTTATGATATTTTGAATTCTCAAAGCTCATTACCAGTAGTTAAAGTTTAGATAGCTAGGAGATGGTATTTTTGGTCTCCAAACATAGTCCTAATGATTATCAATTACGTGTTAATACAGTATCAGTTGGCACAGAACAATGATTCAACAAAGCAAACAAACAAACAAAGGGTCTCAAATGACATATATTCACAAACCATAGGACTTCAGGACTTCAAGACCAGAAATTACATTTTGGTGGGTTTCAAAATCCGAAAACTTCACAACTGCTCAATTCTGCTTACATCACTTTACACAAGAAGAAATGTATCATAATATTGAAATACTTCTTCAAGTCACAACATTAACAACAACTAGTTTTTTGACAATACTATAGCTGTAAAATATACAAAATCTTTACATTCAGTTATCCTCCATACAAAATATACACTTCACTCAGAATATTGGGTCACTACATATACCAATTAACTCAAGACCTTGGGGCTGGCGGCATTCTACATGTCCTTTTATTATGACCAAGTTGTTTGCACCGGCTGCATTTTAGTTTGACCTTGCCATTGTGTCTGGACTCTATCCGTGCCTTCTTTCGTCTACCAGGCTGCACAAGGCTACGGGGACATAGAACTGTAATGTCGTTTACTCCAGTAGGCCAAAACTGCTTGCTTCTACAAGGGAAAATACGATCCATGTAAACCCACTTCCAAGTTTCAGAATAAAAAAAATGCTCACAATAAGGAAGTGTATCCATGTTCCTGTAAATGATTACGGCAATAGCATGTGAGCAAGGAAGTCCTGAATTTTGAAACTCCCCACATTGACAAACCTTTTTTTTCCAAATCAACAATGTATGAAGTGCCCCATGTTTCTACTTCCATTTCTGATTGAGAGTAAGGGTGAACCTTATAAGCTCTTGCTTTCTCTCTCCTTGAATCCATTTCTTTTGTAGCATTAGGTGTCAAAGCAAGCTGCCATTTGGAGACTTGCTCTCTACGGTTATAGAACCATTGAGCAACTTTTCTTCTTGTATTATCAATTAATCTGTTTATGGGAAGCTCACGTGTAGACTTGAACAAAGCATTTAAGCTCTCCACACAATTCGTGGTAAGCATTCTGTACCTTCTCCCTGTAAAGTGTGCATTTGCCCACCTTTTAGGGTCAATGTTGTGAAGCCACTTATGGGCAACTGGATGTTTTTCAAGCATTGTCTGCATTATCATATCATATTGGAGTGTTGTGTTGGCTCGTGCTGCTGCCCAAAACAAACCTACAGCAGCTCTACTCCCAGTATCAGTTACCAAATTACAACACATGTGGTGGCAACAAAAGGCATGATGCGCGTTTGGGTAGACTTTTCTAACTGCTGATATAATGCCCCGATGTCTATCTGATAATATGGTGATTGAGTGATCATCGACACCAAAGAACCTCTTTGTATGCTCCAAAAACCACTCCCATGCAGACCCACATTCAACTTCAGCTATTGCGAAGACAACTGGAAGAACATTGTCATTACCATCAATCGTCGTTGCAATCAACATTACTCCCGGAAACTTTCCTCTTAGGTGTGTGGCATCAATTCCGATAAGTCTACGCAAATAAGACCTGAAAACCCTTCGGCAAGCACCAAAACCCCAAAAACACCGCTGGAACTGATTGTCACCATTCCTGCATAGTGCCACATACGTTTCAGGATCTCTAGCTCTTAACTCACGCAGATATTGTGGAAGATCTCTATAAGCCTCATCATAATCTCCAACAACCTTTTTCAATGCTTTCTCCCTAGCTATGTATGCTTTTCTGTATGATATGGTCACTCTAAATCTAGCTTTAATATCTGATATAATCATACTTGGTTTGTATTGTTCATTATGAAGAAATTGCTCTTCAACAAAAGAAGCAACAAATGATGAAGAGCATGCATGATGATCAGCACTTTCCCTAACAGTTCCGCATTGGTGCTCCTTTATATATTTTGTAACAGTGAACTCTACTTCCCCCCTTGCTACTACTCTCCATGTACATGGTTGGTTGAAGCACACTGCTTTAACTCTATTTTTTCGGGTGTCAACTGGGTTATATCTCATATGCTTAATCATGGCATGTTTGACAAGTGCATTCTTGAATTCTTCTCTAGATGGGAATATCTGCCCAACAAAAAATTCATGCCCATCTCTTGCCTCTAACTCTCCAATTGGCCCAGCAAGCAATCGAGAATTTAAAATATAAGGATCTTCAGCTAATGGAAACTCCTCCTCTAAGTCACTGTACTCATCTGGGGGGAAATCATATTCCTCAATCTGCATATCATCGGCTTGGAATTCTAGTACACTTGTAATGGGTTCTAATTCATTTGCATTCCGGATTTCAATTCCTTCCTCCCCACTCCAAGTTGCCTCAAAGAATTCAACAACTCTTGAAGAAGAATTCAAACCCTCACCTTCTATATTAGTTGCTTCTTCATTTAGATCAATTGCCAAATTCCTTGTAATTTCTGATCCATTCCCCGTGACAGCATTATCATCAAGAGTATTCCATATTTCGGAGATAATTTCGTCAACATCATTATCATCCCTGAAAAATAAATTAAAATTACATTTAGCAAACTTTGAAAAACATAATCAAGGACCTAGGAAGGCCCAAACCTCTAACCTTGCTGAAAAACCCGAAAATTTTCCCACTTGAGGCTCATCCTCGGCCTGAAATGGAGGTATTCATGCCCAAACTGGGCCTGAATTGAAGTGATTTCAGGCCCACCCTAGCCCTGCCAATTTTTTTATTTCAGGCCCTCCATTGGGCCTGAAATGATTTATTTCAGGCCCAAGGTGGGCCTGAAATAAAATGATTTCAGGCCCACCGTGGGCCTGAAATGATTTATTTCAGGCCCACCGTGGGCCTGAAATCATTTTATTTCAGGCCCACCCCCTTGTGCCTCCCAGGGCCTGAAATCACAGGGCCTGAATTATATTGATTCAGGCCCTCAAATCCAATGATTTCAGCACCTGTAAGGACCTGAAATCTTTTCATTTCAGGCCCTGGGAGGACCTGAATTTCTTTTTTTCAGGCCCTAGGTGGACCTGAATTCATTTTTTTCAGCCCCTGCCAATGCTTGAAAACAACATATTTGATTCACTCCTAGGGCCTGAAATCTAATGATATCATGCACTCCTAGGGATTTAACTCCTTTAATTTCTGGCCCTTCTAGGGCCTGATATGGTAATATATCATCCCTAGGTCGAATTCAAGCATTTTTTTATCTTCATTTTAACAAATTTCACAGAGCCTTATTATGTAATCATATCACCCTTAGACTCCTCCAAACATACAAATTCTAGTAAGAGTTGATAAGTATAAAACCAGGTCTGATACAATATCAAAGATGACAATCATACGTACATTACTATTTGTATTTGTTACCAATCTGTTGCTTGCTTTTTCTCCTTCAACACCTATCTTCCTCAGCTGCCTTGATCAATTGAGTTGTGCAAAGTCGAAATATATACGTACCCTCGTGATGATTCGACTTTTGCAAGTTAGTATTATATATATAGGCTGAGAATATTTCCACTACCTAGCCATCCGAACCACATATTCTTATTTTACTGCAAAAGTGGTTCGGATGTCTCGAAAATGGTAATGGAAAAGGTGTATTGTGGCGCCAAGGGTAGAATAGGAAGTTCACTTAAAGGGCTGCGCCCTTTGGTAAAATAGAAACCATGGGACGCCCTTTGGTAATTTCGTATTGTTACGTACGCCCTTTGGTAAATTGCTACAAATGTTTTGATCTGTATTATTAATTGTCATATTTAGTTTATATTTAAGTTTGTTAAATATATCAAAATGAATTGATTTAAAAGTGAATGTTTAATTGTATATTGTAGGAAATTTGGTTATTTTATAGATTCTTTTGTCAAACTTCCCCAAAGAGTGAGGGGGAGTGAAAAGAGCAGTTAGGAGTGAATATCCACGAAAGACACATTAGCATTATAAGTAATAGCTCCTTTGTGTTTTTCCTTAGTATACCAAAAATTTCACTTAGTAGATTACTAGTTAACATCTTTGAAAATTGGGATTTAGACGGTAAAATTTTTAAATTTTACAATTCACAATCAAAGACTTAGTACTATTGTTCGAAATCCCAGATAGAGACATGCATGTAAAGATGAATTTGAAGGTTGCTTCCGGAAAATTGTTTACAAGATATTTTGTAAGGAAAGAGCTAGATCGATTTAGATTGGAACACCTAATGAAAAAATATTATCTCCGAGTGGATTCAGATGACAATATTAGGTTGTTTTGTAAATTTTATATTTTGTATATTTTTTCTTTTATTTTATTTGCTTCTTCTACTTATAAGCCACCTATAGGAATTATAAATATTGTTGATGATATCGACAACTTAGAAAATTATAATTGGATTGAGGTAATATATAATTATGTGACACATCAACTCTCAATAGTTGGAGAAGTGTTTACAACAAAGACTCCTAGCCATACTGTCGCGTTGCCTTATATGAAAGAATTTGCTAGTTTACTTGTTGTGAGTCTTGAATATTTAGTTAGTTGTTTGTATAAATGGATAATATAATCCAATTATTTATTTATGTTATAGACTTTATTTCTTTAGCATGTCCCTATTCAACGGGCAACCAGCATGGTAGGACCTAGAAAAAGCAAGTGGAGGTCTACTCATTCTCATATTAATTAATTAAGGGATCTCACATCTCTAAGTAAGCATAAGGTGTATTTGAAATAATGCTATAATCCTATTATCTATATAAAGGTTTGTTAATTGATTATCTATTGTTACTGATTAATCAAAGTATTATTGATATTCTTCTACTCCCAAGGAATTTGATTTGTTGGATATTTGGGTCTTAAAAAGATCAAATACGATTTTGTAAAGGAAAATCGAGGTATCATCAATCAATGAAAGTTAGAATTGACTCCAAAAACGAAATCTATATTTCGCGTAGATAAATCTAGACTATTAATTTGCTCAAAACTAATTACGGGTGAATGAGAAATTAATTATTTAAAGTCAATCCAAAATTGGCATAGAAGGAAGTAGATGGGGAATAATCCCACATCTGTAATTTTCAAAGGTGTTTGCTTCCTTATATGTGTTCTTGTGTTAATTGAGTTAAAAAAGAAACACACAGGTGGTCTCTTCTCATAAGCGAATAGGTGCTTGCACTTGCGAGCCGTCCACCCGCCACGCGTGAATGTGCGCACATGCGCAATGGGTGTTTTATTGCCACACTTTGCACTTCGTATGTACGCATCGTCGTGAGGAGCATTGAGGAGCTTAAATTTATACAGTTCGGATCCTCTGTCGCAAGTCCCCCTCTGTCCCAAGTCCCCCTCTATCCCAAACACAAAACGACAAAAAAAACGTGTGCCGTCCACATGACTTCGCCCACTCGTGATCATCCCTCGCGCTCGACCCGTGCCCTAAATCCCTTCTCACCGAACTCCCCTTCGCAGACGATCGCATGCCCTAAATCCCAGTCCTGGCGATCGCCTGCTGCGCCGATCGCCTGCTGCGCCGATCGCGTGCCCTAAATCCTCGCCTTCTTCATAGACGATCGCGTGCCAAGCCCCAGTGAAGCCTCGCTTGTACCCTCGCGATCAAAAAATGACAACGAAGTGTCCTGTTGCCCAGCCCCGGCGAGCGTGTGCTAAGGTCTCAGACTGCCCAGCCCCGGCAAGCTCCGCCCTTCTGCCCTCTCCCTGCCCCGGCGTCACGCGTCGTCTCCTGAGGCCCAGCCCCAGTGCCGCGTCTTCTCCTGAGGCCCAACCATCGCGTGCAATGCCCTGCCTCCTGCTGCTCGGATCCCAACTAAGGGATTGAGATTTAGAGAAAAAGACAGACAAAAATTCGAACTGAGATATTGATTCACTACTAAAATTCGAACTGTGATATTGTTGATGCCTTGTACACATCTTTATCTCTGCTGCTCACAATGCATATGATTTCATATGTAAAATTCTGTAAAATTCCTTGTATCTTGGATTGTGATTCATATAGATTGTGATTTCGTATTGGATCGTGATAATTCTATAAATTCTGTAAATTGTAAAGTTATTGAATCCACATTTAATGGTTGTATTTTTTTCAGGATTAAAGTAGTTATCATGGAGGGTGAATCTACGAGTTGTCGTCGGTTGAATTTTCAAGCAAATGAAGAGTATTTTGAAGCAAACGAAGGAGAAGACCGTAGGGATAATGAAGGTAATAAGAATCATATTGGCACTTCATTAAACTTTATATACCTTGAATTTTGCATAGTTTAATTGATTTTAAAGGGTTGAATAATGAAAATAATACAGAGATTTCTCAGCCATTTATCACAGAAGAATTGATGCCAAAAATGGGTATGGAATTTCTAACAGAAGAGGAAGCATATGACTTTTATTTGAAATATGCTAGACAAGTTGGATTTGGCATAAGAAGGACTAAAAGTCATAATGATAAGGATGGTAAATTAGTTGACAGAATATTTTGTTGTAGTGCACAAGGTAAAAGGGGAAAGGACAAACAAGATATTTATGTGAAACAAAGTCGTCCTGAAACAAGGTTTGGTTGTAAGGCTAAATTGAAGATTAAATGTTTAGATGACAAGTTTAGTGTGGTGCAATTTGTTAAAGAGCATAATCATTATCTTTCAAGTCCAAACAAAACACATCTCTACAGATGCTATAGGAATATATCTTTTTCTGCAGCGATACAAATTGAGATGGCAATGTATGGATCGATTTGTACGCTAGAGGGGGGGGGTGAATAGCGATTTTTCGAACCTCCTTGTTCCTGCGTTGTTAGTAGCACAACGGAATATACAAAAACAAACAAAAACAACGCTAACAACCTGATTTAGTTGGTATCCACCCCGGCCGGGTGACTAATCCAACAATCTGTCGGTGGATCACTCCCCGGATAACCTCCGGCTATCACGTGTCGCTCCTTGTGGGTGGAGAAACCTCACCACAACACCAAACAAAGCTCTGGACACTAAGACTACTAACTTGCCCTTAACCAAGACAAGTTTCGTCAAGAAACTCAGCCACCACGAGTGTTGGATCGAGAAAACCGATAGGGGGGGTGAATATCGGAAAACATTCGGATTTGAAAACTAAGAGAAGTTGCACAGCGGAAGTTAAAAACACACAACGCAAACACGGGAGGTTTACTTGGTTCGGAGCCTGTGTCGACTCCTACTCCAAGGCCCACGGTCGTTGACCGTTTACTTTGGGCAATTCTATATAGGCGCAAAAAGGTTTACAAAATTTGATTACAAAGATAAGTGCAGTAAATAAAAAGAACGCTCTTCTTTACCGACGTCCGGAGTAGATCGACTTTTTCGGAGTAGCGGGACGTCGTCGACTCGAGTTGGAGGGTTTCCAGAGCAAGGCGCGAGAGCAGAAGAGCTTTGAGGCGTTGAGTGAATTGATGTTTTGAAGCCTTGGTCGAGGGCCCTTTATATAGGGCCTGGGGGCGCCCGGGATGTCAGGGGCGCCCCTCACGTGGCCTTTGATCTGCCAAAGTCTCGGTCGCGTCTGATCCTCTGGATCCGCTTTGACCGGGGCGCCCGGACCGCTCGGGGCGCCCGGATTGACCGGGTCAAAGAGTTATCTGCTTGGCTTCGAAGGGAGCTTCGGTAGCTGGCCTGGGTCGAGGCATGCGCATGGGGGCGCCCTTGATGCAGGGGGCGCCCGGGAGCAGCGGGGGCGCCCGGGAGCGCGGGGGCGCCCGCAAGATGTGTTGGTGCCCCGGTTAGTTTTGATGTGATCCACCAAGTTAGTTGGGTCCTGTTGGTTTACTGATCCCTCTGCTAAGTGTGCAGGAGCTTAGGTATGGAGGAAGTCGAGCGTAAGACGTGGCGGACGAGAAGGATTGCGCGGGAAAGCGAGCCGACGGGCTCGGTGCAATCTGAGGGACGTGGAAGCTGCGGAAGAGTACGCCGGTGGAACGAGAAGGACGTGCGCGACGTCCGAGGGACGAAAAGCCGGGAGGAAGTATGCTCGAGGGGCGAAAGGCTGGAGTCGGGTTCGGGTGAGCCTAATTCCAGTTGGTCAGAAATCACCTAGAAGATCTACTTACGAACGTCTTTTATATTAAAGCTTTTAATTAAAGCTTTTATTAAACCTTTTAATTAAAAGCCGATTATAGTTTTTATTAAAGCTTTTAATTAAAAGCTATAATAGCGGATTATAGCTTTTATTAAAGCTTTTAATTAAAAGCCGATTACAGCTTTTATTAAAGCTTTTAATCAAAGCTTGTTAAAGCTTCACACGTGGAAGCAACGTTCAAAAGTCAAGCGCTTCACACGTGGAAGCAACGTTCAAAAGTCAAGCCTCATCTTCAGAAACAATCGAAACGTTGGTGAAGCGCAAGAGCCGATCAAAAGAGATAAAAAATTTATCTCTTTTAATTAGAGTTCAAAATTTGATTGAGATAATCTTAGATCTACGATCAAGATACAACTCAATCTTGTATCAACGATCAAGATCATATCACTCAACCTATAAATAGGCTTAGAGATTTAGATTCGAGAAAATACAATTCAATTCTTTCTGTAATTTCTTTAAGTCTAAGTGTGCTTCAGTTGTAAGGCTTCTCCGCCACAAGGAGATTTTCTGATTGAGCGTTAACCGTCTTGGAAGCAACGACCAAGTGCAACCAAGTTTTTCTTAAAGACGAGTGCTCTCTTGTTTTATTTCTTAACCGTCTATTCACCCCCCTCTAGCCGGACCAACCCGATCCTACAAGTGGTATCAGAGCTAGGTTGCCGCAGAAGGACTAACCGCCAACTGCAGCAATTCTCAAGAAGATGGTTGGACCAGTGATATACCCGCCTAAGTTTGAGGGGGAGTTCACGGCATGGAAACGGAAGATGCAGGTATTTTTTGTTACTGATTATGAGTTATTAATTATTATGAAAAATGGCTATGCAGCTCCAAAAGATAATGAAGGAAAGATCAAGGATCCTGACTCCTGGAATAAGAAGGAGCAAGTAGACGCAGTTGCTAACGGAAAGGCAGAATTCCATCTGCTGACCGTCCTCCCAGAGCAAGATGTCAACCGGATCGGTAAGTACGAATCGGCGAAGGAACTTTGGGAAAAGTTTCTCGAACTGCACGAAGGCACCTCGGAGGCAAAGCTGGCGCGACGAGATGTTCTTCGAAGCCGACTAACAAATCTCCGGATAGAAGATGGAGAATCTGTTGCGAGATTGCATGCTAAGGTAAAAGAACTAATCACAAGCCTCGAAAATCTCGGAGAAACGGTGACCAACCGCGATGCACAAAGGTATGCGCTAAACGCATTTCCGAGAACCCCGGAATGGACCTCGATAATCGACGCATATTATATTTCAAAAGATTTAGAGGTAAGTACGTTAGAACAGTTATTTTCTATTCTAGAACTTCATGAATCTCGTTTTGTAGAAAAGAACAGAAAAGCAGACAACGTCGCACTGAACACAAGGAAGATCCAACTCGACGAAGAATCTTCAGCAGACGATGAAGAAACAGCACTAGCGGTAAGAAAGTTGTGTAAATTCATTAATACTAATCGCTCTAAAAAGATGCAGAGAAAGAAGAAATGCACGATCCGATGTTACAACTGCAACGAGGAGGGACACCTGAAAGATCAGTGCCCCAAACTCAAGAACCAGCCAAAGAAGAAAAAGGCACTAAAAGCTACCTGGGACGAGACTTCGTCAGATGAATCGGAAGCCGAAGAATTCGTTGGACTTGCACTGATGGCAAGTCACCAAGATCAAGATGAAGAAAGTACCTCGGAAGAAAGTAGCAACGAAGGGGAAATCCCTAACTTCGAAACTGACCCGGTAAGTGAGGTATGCCTACTTCCACCTGCTCGAATTTACTCTATACTAAAATCTATGCTAAAGTCGATGAATAAATTAGAAATAGCAAACTCTGAATTAAAAGAAAAATTAGTCACTCAATGCTCATCTGATCTATCTGACCAACTGAAAATAGAGAATGAAAATTTAAAAAATTTAGTAGAAAAATTAGAAAATGATATTGCATGTTTAAGAACTAAAAAGAATTTTTATCCTGAAAATCTGAATTGGTATGTTAAAAATCACAGGGGTCAACTTAGAAAAGTGACCAAGAACTATATTCCTCCTAGATTTTTAATTAACCCTGTAGATAGGAACTTATTTTGGGTTCCAAAGTCTATTTTAACTTGATTATTTTTCTTTCTATTATATATGCGCTTAATTATCTGACATTTTTTAAAGAAATTTAGTTTGATTAATTGTTACTAAATAAAAATTATATCTCTAACTTTTCCAAATGCATAATCTTGTTGTCTATCTACGAAGAATTTTTTTTTTTAACACGTTTCGAATTTTCATGATTTTATGTTCAAAATTCAAATCTTAAATATTAAAAATAGAAAACAAAGTTATTTTCTCAGATCTGATTTTTCCATGATTTAGATATAATTAAAAGAATTTAATAAAATTTTTATTCGAATATTTGAAGCAATTTTGAATTTTAAATATTTTTTCTTCAAAAATTCTATTCTGTTGGGTTTTAATTTATTTTTAGACTTGTTGATCGAATTTAAGATTAAAATTTTTTGTACAACCCCATATACCTATCATCGTTGTATACAAAATATTTCAGATTTTTTAATTGATATTTCAATTTTCTGTAAATATTTTACTAAAATCAGATTTTTATTTTAAAAAAAAATCGATAGAAGGATATTTTGACCAGATCCAAATTTTTTAGAATCTTTACATCAGATGTTGAATTTGTCAAATTTTTTTTAAGTCAATTTTAGAATTTTAAAAATTAAATTTCGAATTACTAAATCAAAAGGTGTTTGATATTAATATTTTTCCTTTCCTTAGTTTCTTTCCCTATTTTTGCTGTGATCAAAGGGGGAGAGTAGCCTGAAGTTCAGGGGGAGATGATAGTTTTGCATTTCAATATTTTTTCCTATGCTTAACTGCTTAATTTAGTTTTACTAAATTCTTTATTTTTTGGTTTAACCCTAATTGAACTTGGATTGATACACATCAAAAAGGGAGAGATTGTTGGTGCCCCGGTTAGTTTTGATGTGATCCACCAAGTTAGTTGGGTCCTGTTGGTTTACTGATCCCACTGCTAAGTGTGCAGGAGCTTAGGTACGGAGGAAGTCGAGCGTAAGACGTGGCGGACGAGAAGGATTGCGCGGGAAAGCGAGCCGACGGGCTCGGTGCAATCCGAGGGACGCGGAAGCTGCGGAAGAGTACGCCGGTGGAACGAGAAGGACGTGCGCGACGTCCGAGGGATGAAAAGCCGGGAGGAAGTATGCTCGAGGGGCGAAAGGCTGGAGTCGGTTCGGGTGAGCCTAATTCCAGTTGGTCAGAAATCACCTAGAAGATCTACTTACTAACGTCTTTTATATTAAAGCTTTTATTAAAGCTTTTAATTAAAAGCCGATTATAGCTTTTATTAAAGCTTTTAATTAAAAGCTATAATAGCGGATTATAGCTTTTATTAAAGCTTTTAATTAAAAGCTGATTACAGCTTTTATTAAAGCTTTTTAAAGCTTTTAATCAAAGCTTGTTAAAGCTTCACACGTGGAAGCAACGTTCAAAAGTCAAGCGCTTCACACGTGGAAGCAACGTTCAAAAGTCAAGCCTCATCTTCAGAAACAATCGAAACGTTGGTGAAGCGCAAGAGCCGATCAAAAGAGATAAAAAAATTTATCTCTTTTAATTAGAGTTCAAAATTTGATTGAGATAATCTTAGATCTACGATCAAGATACAACTCAATCTTGTATCAACGATCAAGATCATATCACTCAACCTATAAATAGGCTTAGAGATTTAGATTCGAGAAAATACAATTCAATTCTTTCTGTAATTTCTTTAAGTCTAAGTGTGCTTCAGTTGTAAGGCTTCTCCGCCACAAGGAGATTTTCTGATTGAGCGTTAACTGTCTTGGAAGCAACGACCAAGTTGCAACCAAGTTTTTCTTAAAGACGAGTGCTCTCTTGTTTTATTTCTTAACCGTCTATTCACCCCCCTCTAGCCGGACCAACCCGATCCTACAAGATGCACTGTCGAAGCTTGTTTTTGATTTGCGTGTTTTGTGTTCACCTTGGGGGCGCCCGGGACACTCCGGGCGCCCTACTCAGTCATTGCCTCTCTCCTTTGAGGCTTTCTGAGCTGTAGACACACGTTCCTTCGGTCCTGCATCCAGGGTTAGTCCAAAACATAACAATACATTAAGTGGTTAGATTATACAGCCTTAGCTGTCTTGGTTCTGACTTTGGTCTCCAAAATGGAACCCTAGGTCGAACCGACGCCTACTGTTCCCTCGACGGGGAACGCGCCCTCACCTACTCCTCTCGGGAGAGTGTACCTGATGCCAACCGTTCCTCTGGTTGGACTTTTGCCTGACGGTCCTTTGCCAGGTCTTGGATGCCGAGCTGTCCTTCGCCCGGTGCCTAGCATTCCTTTGCTAGGGCTTCAGTCCCAGGCTGTCCTTCGCCTGGCGCCTAGCATTCCTTCGCTAGGGCTTGGATACTGGCAGTCCTTCACCAGTTGCCTAGCAGTCCTTCGCTAGGGCTTGGATACTGGCAGTCCTTCGCCAGTTGCCTAGCAGTCCTTCGCTAGGGCTTGGATACTGGTAGTCCTTCGCCAGTTGCCTAGCAGTCCTTCGCTAGAGCTTGGATACTGGCAGTCCTTCGCCAGTTGCCTAGCAGTCCTTCGCTTGCTAGGGCTTGGATACTGGCAGTCCTTCGCCAGTTACCTAGCAGTCCTTCGCTAGGGCTTTGTCTCTGCACACTTAGTGAATATTGTTAGATCACAAACAAACTTAACTTTGAATCCTTTGCCAATATCAAAACAAGGTTCGATATGGTGCTTCCTGCACCAACAATCTCCCCCTTTTTGATTTATGGCAACACAATTCATAGTTAAGTAAAAAACATATAACAGATAAGCAAGAGGGTTAAGACCAATAAAACATAGCAGTTCTGAACAGTCTAAAACCAATGTAATTTGAATAGAAAAAATTTTTTTAAGCAAGAGGGTTAAGACCAATAAAACATAGCAGTTCTGAACAGTCTAAAACCAATGTAATTTGAACAAATTTTTTTTTTCATACTCCCCCTGAATCGTTGTGTTATAAAATACTTAACTTAACACATAACTTTGACCTGAATCATT
This sequence comes from Boesenbergia rotunda, assembly GCA_024364735.1. Taxonomy (NCBI): domain Eukaryota; kingdom Viridiplantae; phylum Streptophyta; class Magnoliopsida; order Zingiberales; family Zingiberaceae; genus Boesenbergia; species Boesenbergia rotunda. Next base: position 26,184 of record JAGFNQ010005621.1, on the reverse strand, counting down.
GTGTTATAAAATACTTAACTTAACACGTAACTTTGACCTGAATCATTGTGTTATAAAATACTTAACTTAACACTTAACTTTGACCTTTCTCCCCCTTTGACATATATCAAAAACAAACATGGGTGAACAAGGTAAAGTAGAAAGTTTTTGCAAACCTAAATTTGGTTACAAAACTTTTACTTGACTTTGCAAAAAGAATTTTACTTAGGCAAAATTTTGAAGCCAAATTTTCCTAACAAATGGTTCAACTTTGAGAATTGGGAGAAAATTTATTTTTAAAAAAACTTTGCTTGGAAATACTTTGTGTATTTTGAAAAACAAAATCTTTAGACAAGTTTTTCACTAAAACAAACATTTGCCAAAAAAAAATCTTTGCTCAGGCAAATTTTGTTTACTAATGAAAAATCTACTTAGAAATATTTGCAAAAAGATGCTCTTAGAAATTTTTGAAGGCACACTTAGAAATTCAACTTTGCTAAGAAAAAGCTTTTGAAAAACATTTTGATTTTGAACAATTTGAGCTTTTTCTCTCCTTAGCTGTTTATTAATAACGAAATATATTTTGAAAGAAGTTTTAGGAAAAAAAAATTATGTATCAGAGCCTATGAGTTTTGAAAATATAAAAATACTTAATATAACTCTTGAAAGCCTAGCAAAAAGCTTAGATTGCACCAACAATGCTCCACTTTGAAAGGTATTGTGCAATTTTGAAAAAAAGATTTTGTATTTATAGGCAAATCTTTAGAAAATTCACGTACTTAGAATACTATTGCCTTAGTTATGTAATTTTTGAAAAATATAAGTACTTTTAAGAAAAAGTTTTAATATTATTTTCAAAAGTATTCTAAAGTCAAGCAAAATTTTGAAAGTGATAGTATATATAAACAAAATGATTTAAAAGAATAGTATTTTGAAAGAAAATTTATTTATGTTTTCAACAGAATTTAAAAAGTGTAGTGCATGAAAACATATAAATTGAAAAATTATATGTCAGTTCAATAATTCTTTTAATTTAATCTCCCCCTGAGCTTGACCCAGTCCTAGGAAGCTTGTTGACTACAAGCGATCTTTCTCTGAGTCTTAAGGTTTGACTCAAATTATAAGAATTATCTAATAATTTTGAAAAAGAATAGTCAGAAATAATTTCTTTCGATTTAGACTCCCCCTAAATTTAACACTTCCTAGGAGTCCTTGTAGATCATGAAGTGGACCTTCCTCTGTGACTTTAGGGTTTATCAAAATCAATCAAGACAGATAAATTTTACAACATAAACCTTTTTCGAAAAACACAAGTGATAACGATTTAAAGCTCAGTTTTCGAAAAATATTTTCAAATAATAGTAATTTTTACAGTGTACTTTTCGAAAGCCAAACAAAATGAAAATCACTCCCCCTGTATACTATCCCGTTTGACTCTATCTAAGTGGCTTAAGGAACTTTAGTGTTGTCCAGGTTTACTAGGGTTTGACTATGTTGACCAAGGTTGACTTAGTTTATTAAGTTTGACCGATTAATAACTAAATCAAACAAACCTTAGATTCTATCTAAAATGTGTCTATTGTGATATTTAACATGAAATTCATTATTTTGAAAAAATAGGGTATAGTAAACTAAATTAATTTGCAAAATAGAGCTAATTTTGAATAACTTTTGCACACCTGTTTATTTAAAAGGATAGTGAATTATGCATTTAGGTCCTAGATGTCTCACCCGGTTCTACGTGGTCAAACATGTTAACCTTATGGGTTGTGTGAGACAAATATTTAATTTTAACAAAAAATGGTTAAATTTGAAACATTAAACCTTAGTTTTAAAAAATGATTTTTGAGGATTTTGAAATTAATTAGAATTTTAACTTGAATTTTAAAAGTTAGTTAAATTAAATTTGAATGTTAGATGAATTAAATTTGAATTTGATTGAATTAAATTTAATTTATTAAGATTTGATTGAATTTAATTGATTTAATTAAGATTTAATTGAATTTAATTGGTTTAATTAAAATTTGATTAATTTGAAAGATTTAATTAAGATTTGATTAATTCGATTGATTTAATTAAGATTTGATTAATTCGATTGATTTAATTAAGATTTGATTAATTTGATTGATTTGGTTGGGTTGGACTCAATTTTTAGGTCCTAAGCATCTCACCCATTTCTAAGTGACAAACCAGGATATCCTTAACTGTTTTGTGAGATGCATATTTTAATAGAAGGATTTATTTTGAAAAGGCCATGATTAATTTTGAAAAGTTAAATTAATTTTTTAAACCCAATCTAAATTTGTTTTGAAAAGAGATATTTGAATCTAAAATTAACTGAAAATTTGTGTTAGATTCGAATTTAACAAAGAGTAAATTGAATTTGAATTTCAAAAATTGGCTTCTAGGTCTTGGCGAAGCACAAGGCCTTCTTTGGCCGTAGCCTTATTGGATCATCAACCCTTTCCTAGACAAAGCCTTTTAGTGAAATTTCATCTTCAAAATTACTTTTTGGTAAATTCTGGTCTAACTAGTTTGGATTTTGGATCGGTAGCTTCGGCTAGTTTCACCAGTCTAAAGAGACCAAGTAGACTTGATCTTATTAGAATTGGTTTCCCTAACGTACTATCATCTCACCGCCACCCAATACTATGTTGTCAAATTTCAATTAAGTTGGTTCAGTCCTTAAACTAACCAGTCCTAATTCTAAGCAACATAAAATAAAATAAAATGCAACACACAATTAAAGCAAACGAGACAAAAATGATCTACGTTACATCATAATCGAAATAAAACTCTGTTTTCTTGAAATCAGCATGGTTATGAATTAAGTTTTCTAATATATTAACCTTAACTAATTTATTTGAATCAATCATGTTATTTGAGATAAGTATTAGTTTTTCAAATATTGAAAACTTACCTTTCCCGATCGATTGTCCAGTACTGTTGTAATGATCACGAGCTAATCGGACCAGTTTGGGTCGATCTTCTTTACTGTCTTCTGATTCCGAGTCTGAGTCAGACTCAGGTACAGGTTGAAGCTTCTTCTTTGGAGTTTTTCCTGCATTTAAACTTATACCTTCCTCGACCATTATAGTATCAGTCTGATTATTTAATTGTAATTCTGGAAAAAATTCAAAATTGGTTACCATTTTTGTCACAGTAAACTCGTCGTTTGACTCTGGTTCGATTTCGACATTGGGTGTTAAGTCAATCTCAGCTACTTGTTCTTGAGCTTCTAAGATCTCAACATCGGAGCTCTCTTCGTGTAGATTGATTAGTTTTTCCCACATCTCTTTGGCACAGTTGAAGGATCCGACCCGCTTCAGTTCTTCTTTGGTCAGGCCGCATTGTAAGATTACTATTGCCCTGGCATCAGTCTCGATCTTCCTCAAAGTTGGTTCGTCCAATTTATCCCAAGTGATCGATATTCCTTCTTCTGTGGGGAACGTGAACCCCGTTTGGATTATCAACCAAAGTTCCAGATTGGCCTCAGGTGGGATTCCATTAGACTTCTCCAGGTGTTGAAATTTTCCCCAGAGAAAAGTGGTGGACGTGCACTGTTCCATTCTTGATTGGCCATTAACGATAAATCTTGCACACAAAAAGAGAAAATAGAAATGTACCAAGACTTGGTCTTGGATTAGTAGTGCGGGAAAACAGATATTATTTATGTGAAATAAAGATCGAGTGGTGTTGCACCACCTCGATTAAAGAAAAAGAATAGAAATAAAATAAAAATTCGTAAATCCAAAAAAACTTTCAAACTGGTGGTTGCACCAAGTTTGAACTACCCCGCTCTGATACCACTTGTTGGATCGAGAAAACCGATAGGGGGGGTGAATATCGGAAAACTTTCGGATTTGAAAACTAAGAGAAGTTGCACAGCGGAAGTTAAAAACACACAACGCAAACACGGGAGGTTTACTTGGTTCGGAGCCTGTGTCGACTCCTACTCCAAGGCTCACGGTCGTTGACCGTTTACTTTGGGCAATTCTATATAGGCGCAAAAAGGTTTACAAAATTTGATTACAAAGATAAGTGCAGTAAATAAAAAGAATGCTCTTCTTTACCGACGTCCGGAGTAGATCGACTTTTTCGGAGCAGCGGGACGTCGTCGGCTCGAGTTGGAGGGTTTCCAGAGCAAGGCGCGAGAGCAGAAGAGCTTTGAGGCGTTGAGTGAATTGATGTTTTGAAGCCTTGGTCGAGGGCCCTTTATATAGGGCCTGGGGGCGCCCGGGATGTCGGGGGCAACCCTCACGTGGCCTTTGATCCGCCAAAGTCACGGTCGCATCTGATCCTCTGGATCCGCTTTGACCGAGGCGCCCGGACCGCTCGGGGCGCCCGGATTGACCGAGTCAAAGAGTTATCTGCTTGGCTTCGAAGGGAGCTTCGGTAGCTGGCCTGGGTCGAGGCATGCGCATGGGGGCGCCCGGGAGCAGCGGGGGCGCCCGGGAGCGCGGGGGCGCCCGGGAGCGCGGGGGCGCCCGCAAGATGCACTGTCAAAGCTTGTTTCTGATTTGCGTGTTTTGTGTTCACCTTGGGGGCGCCCGGGACACTCCGGGCACCCTACTCAGTCATTGCCTCTCTCCTTTGAGGCTTTCTAAGCTGCAGACACACGTTCCTTCGGTCCTGCATCCAGGGTTAGTCCAAAACACAACAATACATTAAGTGGTTAGATTATACAGCCTTAGCTGTCTTGGTTCTGACTTTGGTCTCCAAAATGGAACCCTAGGTCGAACCGACGCCTACTGTTCCCTCCACGGGGAACGCGTCCTCACCTACTCCTCTCGGGAGAGTGTACCTGATGCCAACCGTTCCTCTGGTTGGACTTTTGCCTGACGGTCCTTTGCCAGGTCTTGGATGCCGAGCTGTCCTTCCCCCGGTGCCTAGCATTCCTTTGCTAGGGCTTCAGTCCCAGGCTGTCCTTCGCCTGGCGCCTAGCATTCCTTCGCTAGGGCTTCAGTCCCAGGCTGTCCTTCGCCTGGCGCCTAGCATTCCTTCGCTAGGGCTTGGATACTGGCAGTTCTTCACCAGTTGCCTAGCAGTCCTTCGCTAGGGCTTGGATACTGGCAGTCCTTCGCCAGTTGCCTAGCAGTCCTTCGCTAGGGCTTGGATACTGGCAGTCCTTCGCCAGTTGCCTAGCAGTCCTTCGCTAGGGCTTTGTCTCTGCACACTTAGTGAATATTGTTAGATCACAAACAAACTTAACTTTGAATTCTTTGCCAATATCAAAACAAGGTTCGATATGGTGCTTCCTGCACCAACAACGAGGTCCTCTTTAAATAGGACTCGGGGCTGATTTCTCGCTACCAGTCGACTGCCCCCAGGGCAGTCGACTGGTGCCAGCCAAATTCGACCGTTGACACTCCCAACGTTCGAATTTTTCAGCTCACCAGCCACCTACCAGTCGACTGCCCCCAGGGCAGTCGACTGGTCCCTAGCTGAAACCTTCCCGAGTACATTCACACTGCACTCGACCCTCACAACTCGACTGACTCCTCATCCGCAGCCTCGACTGTTGCCTTCGCGCCCTCTTCATCTTCGGCCCTCGTCCCTCGGATGCACACGCAAGCCTCCAGCTTGCATCTATGCCACCCTTCACGTATGCCTTGAAGTCCGCGCCCATCAGCTCATCGTCCCTGCACTCCATGGTCCCTCAGATGCGCACGCCAGCCTCCAGCTGGCCTCCATGCCATCCTTCACCGTACTGAGGCTGTCCAGTCAGGTCCATATGCGTAACCTGTACAACCTGCACACTCAACATACGCATATTAAATACAAGGGTAAACCTAACTTAAACCCTTTGCCCAAACATCAAAACCCATGGTCACACAGGACCATCTTAGGGCCGATTGCTCCAACAATCTCCCCCTTTTTGATGTTTGGCAATTCGTTTAAGTTAGGGAAAGCAAGATAATAGTAAATAGCAAAAACCATGCTAAATGAATGCATATGCAATGCATAACTGGATCCTATCCCAAGGCATCCCACACCTAACCCTCCAAGTTAGGAATTTTACACCTAGCCCTCTAAGCTAGGATTTTCACGGGCTTTTTAAAGCTTCTCCCAAGCTCCCCCTACATTGGACTTACAAAGGCTTTTTAAGAACCTCTCCAAGGTTCCCCTTACACCAAGAAGGGAGCAAACATGCTCCCCCTCAGACTCATCTCCCCCTAAACTTAAGGTTTCTAGCAAAGGTATTGGTTTCCCACTTAAACACAATATTTCTCCCCTTTTTCCATACATAAAAATGAACCCAATAATTACCCAATTATTGGTTCATTAAATTTCCAATGACCCTAAACACAGTGTACTAGACCCTCATACACTTGTTCCTTGTCATTTAGACCCCAAATCAGCTGCTGATACCCAAATCAGCCTCTGGTAGTCGACTGGCAACAGTGTCAGTCGACTGATACGCCTAAAATCTGATTTTCTGGCCGAATTTCAGAAACGCGCCAGAAATTCCATAAATTTCCAAAAATTTCCAAACTTCGTGGACAACTTTGTAGAAGTTATACCTACTTGGGAAAAATACATCTACCCATGTATCTATCACCATTCCCAAGTTTGACACAAAACCCAAAAATTTCAAAATGAAAATCAAGACAACTAGGAGGCAACCTCCCCTTTACCATGCCTTCTCCCAATTTTCATTTTCGAAGGGTTAAGTTCTACCCAACTTAACCTCCTAACACCAAGTTAGGTTCTTCCCAACCTAACACCCGAGTTCTTTTCCCTTTGAACACTATTAAAGGCTTGCTCCCCAAGCACCCTTATCCCTAATGTCAATAAGAACTCAACAAAAGTCTAAAAACTCTAAAGTTTGTAAGCACACTTGCTAGGATATACTCTATCCTAGAAAAATATGATATCATGGAAATATCAAGTGTGCTTGACTTTTGGAACACATCTAAGTACCTTAAAAGATTTGGCATTAAGTCATTATTCCTTGTGTTTGCCTCTTCTAACCCCTTTCAAATTGACACAAGGAATTTTCCTCAAATCTAAGGTTCATCCATAATTCCAAATGTTTCTGAAAAACCCTTCAGAAATCACTTATTAACACTCTGCCCAGACCCTCAGTCGACTGTCCAAATGGCAGTCAACTGCCAAAACTCACAGAGAGTTTCCGGGCTCTTACCAGTCGACTGCCCCCAGGGCAGTCGACTGATACCTGATTTTCAGGTTTTCAGGCCGAAATTCAGAAATCTCCTAAAAATTCTACAAATCTCCAAAAATTCTAAAATTTTATGGGGAGACTTGTGAAGCCAATATTTACGTGGGAAAAATATATTTCCTAATAAATGTACTCCAAATCCCAAGATTGGCACGAAATCCTACTTCTTCTAAAATGTATCAAATGAGCTCATCCTAAAAGTGTCAATTCTCACTTCTCTTCAATGCATCCTCTTCTCTTTGATCACAACTCATTTATATCATTGAATTATATGATGTTCCACCATTAAACCTCAATTTTATCAATTAACTCTCCTTTTTCATCTCCCCCCCTAAATTCTCCTTTTAATGTGTCAAAATCTAGGATTAAGACTTACCTAAGTCTTTCAACCCTTTTTGGCATTTTTCATCTAATTTCCTAAGGGAGAAACTTTTGAGATCCATTTACCATGGACCCCAAAGGCTCCTAGAGCTCCCCCTTGAGCTCTTAGCCTTTGCCACCTCCCTAGGTGACTCCATCCACACTAGGCCACACCGGTGTGCCACCGGTGACTCTTGATCTACAAAATTGACCTTTTTAACCTTGGACACCTTGTCCTTGGTTAGGTCACTCTTTTTACCCTTGGATGACATTCCCTTGTCTTCCTTGGACTTTCCCTCCTTACTAAGATTGTATGTTTTCCCAGCATGCTTCTTTCCATTGCCCTTGGAGGTCTTAGATCGGTACTCCAATCCCGATCTATCATAGTTGGGTTTGATGCTACCCAACACCATGTCTAAGCCCTTAGATCCAACCGTGAATCTTTCTAGAGCCTTTTCTAAAGTATCAAGCCTTACTCTCAAGGCTTGATTTTCCCTCTCTAGTCCTTTAATTGTGGAGTCCATATGCCCACTTTGGACATCCCTAGAACTACCCATTTTCTTAAGCACATTCTTTCCCTTCTTGGGATTAGTGCCATGATCCATAGATACAAGGGTCCTAGATTTACCATGATGCATGCTTTTCTTAGAATATTGATCTACCTTGTTATCCTTAGTCCTATCATTATATTTAAAACCAAAGTTATGCACCATTAGGCAGTTTTCATGAAATCTAGCATGCATGGGTGAACAATTTGCATTGTTTCTAACATTCATGGAGGTATTTAAATTTGAATGGCAAATTGACCTAGGGTTAGGAATTACCTCCCTTACCCTTGTAGTCCTTCCTTGTTGTCAGCTTCTTTTCTTCCTTCTTTCTTCTTTTTCCCATCTTCTTAGATTTTCCATCTTCTTTAGCTCACCTTTTCTAGGGCATTTAGTGTGAAAGTGCCCCATCTCTCCACATGTAAAGCATCTAATCTTCTTCCTCCGTTCTTGGGCTCCTCTATTCCTACAATTTATGTTAGATTCAAATCGAATGGACCTGGGTTTAGAAGTTACATCTCTTTTACCTTTTGGGCACTTGTCCTTGTAGTGCCCCTTTTCATTACACCCAAAGCATGTAATGTGGTCCTTTCTCTTGGCTTTAGTGGAGGTCGATGCTAGGTTGACTACTTCTTCAACTTTTGACGATGTGGAGGCTTCCTCTTGATCATGTGTAGATGAGGGTCTCTCCTCCCCCTCAATCCTTGAGGTGGTGACCTCTTCTTCTTCTTCTCTTGAGGAGGTCGATGATCTATCACTTAGCTCCTCCTCCTCACTTGAAGAAGTTGACACTTCACTTGATGAAGTGGATGACTCATTTCTCTCCTCTTCTTGAATCATGAAGTTCACTTCATTGGAATCTTCTTTTGACTTAGCTTGGATGGTGTTCTTATGAAAATCTTCTATTTTGCTCCATAATCGCACGCATTTTCATATGTCCCTACACCACTCAAGACATTGTTAGGCAAAACATCAATTAATATATCTATTACCTTCTTGTTTGCCCTAGAGTAGTCTTGTTGCTCTTGAGTCCAATTTCTGGGACGAAGCTTCTTTCCATGCTTGTCCTTTGGGACTTCGAATGGCTCTTCTAGCATGACCATGCACTCCCATTCCATGCTAAGCCAATTCTTCATCCTCGCCCGCCAAAAATCGAAATCTTCATTGTCGTAGGGCGGTGGGGTGTAGATGTTGTCCCCAAGTTTATCTTCCATGATTTTTCACCTCTAGCGGTTGCTCCCTCGGCGGTTAGTCCGATCAAGAGCGGTCCTTCGCTCTGATACCAATTGTATGGATCGATTTATACGCTAGAGGGGGAGTGAATAGCAATTTTTCGAACCCCCTTGTTCCTGCATTGTTAGTAGCACAGCGGAATATACAAAAACAAACAAAAACAACGCTAACAACCTGATTTAGTTGGTATCCAACCCGGCCGGGTGACTAATCCAACAATCCGTCGGTGGATCACTCCCCGGATAACCTCCGGCTATCACGTGTCGCTCCTTGTGGGTGGAGAAACCTCACCACAACACCAAACAAAGCTCTGGACACTAAGACTACTAACTTGCCCTTAACCAAGACAAGTTTTGTCAAGAAACTCAGCCACCACGAGGTCCTCTTTAAATAGGACTCGGGACTGATTTCTCGCTACCAGTCGACTGGTGCCAGCCAAATTCGACCATTGACACTCCGAACATTCGAATTTTCCAGCTCACCAGCCACCTACCAGTCAACTGCCCCCAGGGCAGTCGACTGGTCCCTAGCTGAAACCCTTCCCGAGTACATTCACACAGCACTCGACCCTCACGAATCGACTGACTCCTCATCCGCAGCCTCGACTGTTGCCTTCGCGCCCTCTTCATCTTCGGCCCTCATCCCTCGGATGCGCACGCAAGCCTCCAGCTTGCATCCATGCCACCCTTCACATATGCATTGAAGTCCGCGCCCATCAGCTCATCGTCCCTGCACTCCATGGTCCCTCAGATGCGCACGCCAGCCTCCAGCTGGCCTCTATGCCATCCTTCACCGTACTGAGGCCGTCCAGTCAGGTCCATATGCATAACCTGTACAACCTGCACACTCAACATACGCATATTAAATACAAGGGTAAACCTAACTTAAACCCTTTGCCCAAACATCAAAACCCATGGTCACACCGGACCATCTTAGGGCCGATTGCTCCAACAGGCAAGTGATGTGAGAATCCCCCGAAAAGCATCTCATGATCTTATGGTGAGACAAGTAGGTGGTAGGGAGAATTTAGGTTTTATTCCTGAAGATTATAAAAATTACTTGCGATTCAAAAGAACAAGAAATATGAGAGTTGGGGATACAGGAGGTGTATTGGAATATTTACAGAAAATGCAGTTCGATGATCCAAATTTTTTTAATATTATTCAAGTTGATGAAGATGATTTGATCACTAATATTTTTTGATTTGATGCTAAGATGAGAGCTGATTATGACAATTTTGGAGATGTTGTTTGCTTTGACACAATCTACAGGAAGAACAATGAAGGTCGTCCAATTGCGTTGTTTGTAGGTGTTAATCATCATAAACAATCCATAATTTTTGGTGCAGCTTTATTATATGATGAAACTACTTTGACATTTGAGTGGTTATTTGATACATTTACTAGAGTTATGTCTGAGAAAAAACCAACAACTATTCTTACAGATCAAGATGCAACAATGGCAAGGTCTTTAGCTTTCAGATGGCCTGAAACACATCATCGTTTGTGTATTTGGCATATTTATCAAAATGCTGCAATATATTTGAGTGGAGTTTTTTCTCAATTCAAAGAGTTTGCTAAAGATTTTGTCTCATGTATATATGATTTTGATGAAGAGGAGGATTTTATTTCATCTTGGAACATGATGTTGACTAAGTATGCACTTGAAGATAATGATTGGTTGAGACGTTTGTTTCGCATAAAGGAAAAATGGGTTTTAGTATATGGACGACAAATGTTTTGTGTGGATATGACTACGACTCAAAGAAGTGAGAGCATAAATAGTATTGTCAAAAGGTACGTCACTTATCAGTATAAGTTTTTAGACTTTTTCCATCACTTTCAAAGATTGCTTGATGATCGTCGATATGAAGAATTAAAAACTGATTTTAGATCAAATTCAAGTGTTTCATGCTTATTGTATCCAATTGAAATATTAAAGCATGCGAGTTATACTTATACTCCCGAGGCATACAAGTGTTTTGAACAAGAATGGTACAAATCTCATGATTCTGTTGTAGAAATTTTGAGGATGTTGGAACACATACTACATATAAAGTTACTTCGCACAAAAAGCGTTACCATCATCTAGTTACACTTGATTCATCCTGTGAAAAAATTGTGTGTAGTTCTAGTTGTAGAAAATATGAATTTGCTAGGATTTTGTGTTCTCATATTTTGAAAATATTTACGATGAAAAATATCATGAATATCCCAAGTGAGTATATTTTGAAAAAGTGGACACGAAAAGCAAATGGTGGATACTTTGGAGTTAATGAAACAATTGTGAACAAAGATAGTTTGGATCCAAAAATACTTCACAATATGCGATATAAAGATTTGTGTGGGTTATTTGTTCAATTGGTTACCAAGGCAGCAGAGAGGGAAGACACATACAAGTATGTTAAAGATGGTTTGTTGAGTATGTTTAAGATGGTGGATGAGAGGTTACAAGTTAATGATCCAAATTGCCAAAACTCAATGGTGAACCAAGAAGCTGGTAAGTTGGTTCAATGTCTAGATGATACAACAAGAGATTTGAATGAAACAAAGTATCTTGGAGTCAAAGGAATTAAACCGATGAAGAAAGCAGTTTCAGGCAAAAGGCTCAAACATGGCTTAGAACAGACTTCAAGAAAAAAGAAAGTGACGGCAAAAACAAACCAAACTTCAACAATTGTTCAGGTTTCATCCTTACTAATATTTGAATTTATTGTTTGTTATTACATTTAAAAATCAAATAGAATTAAATCATTGGTAAATTGCAGAAAACTCCCCAATCCCAAATTGATCTTTGCATGCACTTCCCATTTGATAAATTCTTTGCATTCACTCCCTGATGGATTGAGTATAAAAGAGTGAAAATTGAGTATACACTGTAAAGATTTAAGTATAAGTTATTTGAGATTGAGTACTAATTTAGAAAATTTGAGCATACAGTTTCTTGGTGTGGTGGATGCAACCTTACATACTCAAATTTCTAACTTTTATACACAACTTTCTTCAAATAATACTCATAAAACTGTCTTGTCAATCTCATCAGGGACTGCATGCAAAGAAAATTTCGAATGAGGACTGTATGCAAAGGTGAGTTTGAGATTGGGGAGTTTAAGAAAATTTTCCCTTAAATCATTCTATTTTTTTAACAGGATATAGAAGAGCCCAATGTAGAATGCCAACAGATGATCAATCAAGTTAAGGACTATTTTCCACCACTTTTGTCAACCCAACTATCCCAGGTTCACTCATGTTTTAACATTTCAAAACTAAATATTTATTAATAAATTCAAGCATTAGGTTAACTTAGACTGTATATTTATTATTGTCAGGCAACTTCCTCAGCTTCGAACTTTCAGGCAACTGTCTCAACTTCTAACAGCAGATTAAGCAAAGAACAAGTAAGATGAATATGATGATTTGCATGTAAATTTAGAGATTCGATCTTTTTGACTTCTTGGAAATTTTCTTAACACACCTTGAAATTTTCTTAGCTCAGCATGTTATCATAAATGCAATTTTCTTAACAGTATTTTTTTTATTATTGTCAGGCAACTTCGTCATCTTCGAACTTTCAGGCTCTATTTTAGCTTCGGGCAGCAGATTAAGCAAAGAACAAGTAAGATGAATTTAATCTTCATTGGTATTAAATTTTAATAAGGTCATGACTTTGTATTTTTCCTCATTGCATGATTATAACAGTTTGCTTCTCACACTAAGTTTTTTTTTCTAACTTTTGTAGCAAATATATCCACCTGTTGGATACCACCTGCTGGATACCACCTGTTGGTTACCACCTGCTGGATATCCACATGTTGGATACCCACCGTCAGGATATCCACATGTTGGATACCCACCGTCAGGATATCCCCCCGTTGGATATCTCCCTTCTGAATATCCATCGGTTGGGAATCTTGGTCCATCAGCTCCACACCACGGTGACTCTCATTCTTTATAACCAACATTCACATATCAAGTTTATAGGTGATATGGTGTTTGCATGTGGGCATATTCTGGATACAGGAGGACTTGGTTCCAACCACATGGGAGCAGTAGCTACTGACTATCACATGCATCAGTTCTCGCATGGATTGTATACCCACAGATTTGGCCATGGAAAGTTCAAGCACCACAAGCACTACGGCAAGTTCAAACATGGGAAATTTATGGGCAAGTTCAAGAAGTGGAAGTGATACAAGTTTATTTGTGAGCCAATCCTATCAACACAAGTTTGATTAATTCCATTTGTTTTATCCTAATCAAGTTTGATATAATGTTGTTTGGGTTATGTCTGCATTGACTGCACCATCTTTAATTAAGGTTAGATGGTACTATTGATAAAATCATTGAACAATTTTACTTAAACCATTGATGTTAGATTGATAATCATTTGTTCTTTGTGTTTAGTTTAAGCTCTAAAAATAGCTACAGAATTTGGTAATTCACAGCAAAAATTTGTTCCCTTGTTAACTGTGAGGATGAACAATATACAGCTTGAAGAATAATCATGTACCTACCGGTTAGAAAGCAAACAGAGATTGAAAAATTAGAACATTGCAAGCATTAAAGCTGATAGGTAACCTTTCGACCAACATAGCATATAATACAAATTTAACAAACTACAGGAATGAGTATAAATATATGCTGACGATACAGAATTAAATGCAATAGAAAAATGTGGCTGGATATACACAAAGCAATGATCAGAACAATTATCGAAAGTAAGAACATGTAGATATGCCAAATTTTATTAGAGTTGATACCTGACTCTTGATGATTTTAACCATCTTGAAGAATTCCTTTTTCAGTTCTGTTCTGTTGTGCAAGCTTGCATCTGGTATCCTACTCTGCATTTGAATAGAGAAATTCCATGATTGATTGTTGTTGTTTCCTTTGCTTTTCGTAGTAAAACAGTAATACTCTACTGCTTTCTTGAACTTTGAACTTGTTTTGCATTGTTGCTGCAGAAAGTGTTCTTGACTTATGTAGATGCAAAATGAATGGTCTAATGCTTTCTGGAGCATGTATATATATTGCTTGCGTTACACTAGATGCAAAACGAATGACTTCTGTTATTTCCAACTAAGTTCAAACATTGTTCATCACCCGCAGCTAAAATGTATCTAAATTCACTGCTTCCATTTAACTATTGACTTGATACTGTTTACATAACCTCATAGGGGAGCTTTTGATCCCAAATTGAAACCACAATATCCATCATTACTACATGATTCAATCTGTCTTCCTGCACAAAATCAAATGGATAAAAACTGAGAAATTTTTGTGAATCACAGGCAGAAAGTGCCATTGTTGCTCTGAACTGCAGCGGCATGCTTTTAGGAGCTCTTCCTGTCAGGCAAGATCATCTCTATCTCAAAACTAATGTGTCTAAACATCATAGAACAAACCTAACTCTTATTTTTCTGCGGCATCGCAGGGTGAGTCCTTCAAAGACACCGGTAAGGCCGCATGCAATGCAAGCCACTTCAAATTGATTCATCATCCACAACTGCTGAGAAACACATCACATCATTGGCCCATCACTTATTTTTATTTTTGTTCTTACATGAGCAAACTTTGTGAAGCTCAAATGGCTGGATTAGAACTTAGCTGTTGCTCTGCAATTGCTACACTTCGATTTATTTGTTTGTTTTTGTTTTTGTTTTTGTTTTTGGATCGAGGGGAGGGTCAATGAACCTCTTTGTAGCTGATCTAATTTCTTTGATAGGTTGCTGAATTTTTGGTTGAATGAATTTAGTGAGATACTTATGCTTCTAATATACATTCATTATCAATTTGAACTCAAGTTAATGTCTAGCATTGCGTGATGGATTATGAATGTTGTTTGATTCTTTTTTATAGGGACTTTATTTTCCACTTAATGGTGCATGATTATTGATTTATAATTGATATTTTAAATTAGATATCCATATTTAAATCAAATTTTAATTATATTATATTATATTTCAGTCGATCTCACCTATATTATATTATATTATATTATATTATATTATATTATATTATATTATATTTGTTGTCCTTTAACCTCATTAATCCACAATCTTGGGATACAACTTAAACGTAATAACTTCAATACCCTTTGTGAAGAAGAATGCAATTTTCTCCAGCACAACAAAACAACAGATGCAACTCCATAAGAAAGACAACATGAATGGCATGACATGGGCTGCAACAAAATAATGGATACATAACCATTTTATGAAAATAAGAGCTTATATATTTCAACCTACCAACAAAAAATCTTTCTACTCTCTTAATTCTCAAGCATCAGTTACAGATATAACATACTGTCTCAGACATTCAGAGAAGATAAGGTAGCATTTAAACATGCTTCATAGTTTTAATAATTTCAAATACTAAACTCCAGTTAAATATAATTACAACAGTAGCATTACTTAACTATACCGACTAACAAACAAAACAAGTATACAGTCAAAAGAATTAAGTTCACTATCACTAATATTCAAACCATGAGCGGTACATTCCAATTTCCCATATTATGTCGAGGATAAGCAATATGTTCACTTCTTACTCTTGACTCCATGCTTGATAACATTCGAAAATGTATACGACTAGTGTCTTTATTTAATCTAGTATCAGACGTCACCCACTTTAACCATTCATACTGCTTACATCCATAATATAGTCTTCCTGGGTTCTTGATTGATCTAGAGACTAGGACTAATGTTCTTAGTACACATTCCTTGCATCGTACAGTTTCAAATTTGGTATGATCGATGCTGCTGTTACTTGAATATGTTATTCAATAGCAACCTAATACTCACCATATTGAAATTGGACAAAATTAGGCTAAACAATACTAGTAATGAACAAATCACAGAGTTATATGAAAATTTTGACAAATTTCACGTGAAATAGATAAATTTTTGATAAAACCATGTGCACATAGAAGTCACCGTCAATGAGTGGTCAATTTACGAGTTCATGGGAAAAGAGGAATACTAATGGAAAATTTTCTAAATACTAATAATAAATCAACAAATTGAAAAGAAATAAATATATGAGGCTATCGATATCCAACCAAACAAGATATGGCTGCGGATAACTAAGTAACTACGTGAAGTAGGAAGAAAACAATTTCAGGAATGGCTGGTTTGATGACTTAAGAGCTATAACAATCATATGGATTAAGTCGAAACCTCCATTGTCATTCTACACTACACTGTTAACAATCATACGAACTATAACAATTTACAAATGTATGATTCTTTATCACAATATTAAACAAAATCACAATCTGGGAAGTTTTATCACAATGCTTGTAACAATCACAATCTGAGCAGCAGAACTATAACTATGCATTTTTACACATGAATTTAGGTTTTATCAATACCTCTAAATCACAATTTACCTCTAAATTGTGACTCTGCAGAATAGGGCTCAAGCAGTTTAGGGCTTGAGCAGAATAGGGCTCGAGCAGCAGGAGTCGCATCTGACAATTTGGGCTC
This sequence comes from Boesenbergia rotunda, assembly GCA_024364735.1. Taxonomy (NCBI): domain Eukaryota; kingdom Viridiplantae; phylum Streptophyta; class Magnoliopsida; order Zingiberales; family Zingiberaceae; genus Boesenbergia; species Boesenbergia rotunda. The sequence goes on along the minus strand of JAGFNQ010005621.1, from coordinate 9,398 downwards.
GAGCAGTAGTAGGAGGCTCGAGCTAGGGCTCGCGACGTCGCCGAGGCAAGTTACTGGTAAGAATAGGGCAGCTCGGAGAGGGGAGAAGGGCGGAGGCTGGGTCGGCGTCGCGATTCGGAGGTCGTTGTGATTCGGAGAGTTGGGGGGGCTGTCGTGGGGAGGCTGTCCTGATTCGTAGAGCTGGGGAGGCGTCGGGTCGTCGAAGTCATGCGCACAGCGCCATCGTGTACTGGGTAGCATGCTTTATCGTCGAAGTCACGCGCACATCGCAGTCGTGTACTGGGCAGTGTGCTCGATCGTCGTTGTTCTTTGGAGCCGGCGTTAGGCGCTCGAGAAGGAGAAGGGCAACGGACTCGAGATTTAGGGCAAAGGGTTTTTTTGATCGTGAGCCGGATGCGTGGTTTGGCGAGAAGGAATTTAGGGCACGGGTCGAGCACGAGGGAATTTTGATCACGAGTGGGCGAAATCACGCGGACGACACACATTTTTTTTTGTCATTTTGTGTTTGGGACAGAGGGAGAGAAGGGGACTTGGGACAGAGGATCCGACTGAAATTTATGCTCCAAATGACCTGACACTCAGGTGACATGCCATATAACGTGGTGGTGCCTACGCGACACTCAAGTAGGAGGAGAGAGATGACTGGACTACTGACTGGGTGAATGAATGACAACCGTTGGATCGAAGAGGGGTGCTGGATCACAAGTGATGCGATCTGGAGCGTTGATCGCGAAGAGTCACGATCTGACCATTGGTGATGAGACTTGATTTGAAGCGTCAGATCGAATCTGGCGGCTGAGATTAAAGGGGGTCTGTAAGGTTACAACCATCCAGATCTGATGACTGAGATTAAAAGGCTATTTGAAGGGTTACAATCGTCCAGATCAAACGACCCAGATCAATCCTAAACCAATGGTTACACCCACTCATCAAAGAGTACCTCAACTCTTCACTTGTATAAATAGAATCCCCTAGATGATAGAATCATTCATTCAATCATCCAATGTTCATTAGCATATATCTCATCTTGTGCAGAGTTACAAAAGCCTACGATAAGGTTCGCTGGTCTCGAAATTTGAAGTGCTCCTATTTCGAGACATCATCGTTATATCTTGGGAAACGAATTACTGTTATTCGTGAACACCTGTAGCGGAGTAATATCGTTTTACGGAGATAGTGTCAAACACTAACCTTGATGATATCATATCAGTTTGCATCTTCCCCAATAGCAACCAGAACATCCGAATTCACATTCGTAAAACGATATTGTGCAAACTAATATGACATTGATCAACGAGACAGACTTGAATTCCCCCTCGGCATTCAGTGCGAGTCAACACCATAACGGGGTGAAACATCCACTACAAAAATCGAGACAGACTTACCAAAGGCAACTGGATGTTAGGATGTATTTTAAATGAAAAAATTGAAATTCATATCCTCAAGAATGAAGAATTAGTGATATTAAATAAAGAGTTAGTTGACATTCTCGAAAAGTAAGGATTATTTTTCCAACTAGACACTCTATAGGACATCCTCTTCCTAAAGAATCATCGACCATCCGATGAGAAGAAGACGCAACAAAACTCACTATGACCTGAGGGATAGTCCTAAAGATACATGTCACACCCCGAGACCAACGGAGTCGCTTATCAAATATAAAATCAAATAACATCTACTCTGTCTGGCGGATAATTTACGCATACACACTAACATCCATGCAATATAAAAGGCCTCTTGCCTCAAAACAGATATATATCATAAGGAAATAAAAGCATCACAGTACGAAAAATTGTAGAACTCACCTGAGTTGCCTCCGGGGCAGGTGCGCAGCAAAAACAACAACACAAAGTCCAACAGAGGACTCAAAAATATAATACCGCATGAATAAATTACAAATACAAGTCCACAAGGTAAAATGAATACAAAATATAGAGCATGCTATAAAAAGAAAGCGGGGTTCCCTTGATTAGCTCGGCGTTTTCTAATTTAAGAAACATGCATTTATAAGGAAGGAATTTAAGAAAATAATTCTAAATGCTTAAAAGAAATCATACCGGGGAGGCATGGTTGAGATTGAGGAAGCACAAGTGTCACTTGATCTTCTTGGAAGGAAGGAAGGGAGAAAGAATTGATCTTCTTGGTGTGGGAAGAAGAGGAGGTTCGGATGCCCTTTTATAGGCAAGTCATTGGGGGTGCTCGGGAGCTCCCGGGCGCCCGGGACAGTGGTCACTGCCTTTGGCAGAGACTAGAGCTGGTTGGGGGCGCCCGGGATGGCCCGGGCGCCCGGTCTGGCTGAATTTGCAGCTTTTGCTACTTTGACTATCATTGACCGTAGAAAAGACGATGATTTGGATCATCGATTTTTGTGTTTATCTTCGGGGTCCAGTTAGTTAATCATTAACTATGATATCAAATCAAAATAATAAACTAACATGCATGAAATGACGAGACAAAACGAAGTGGCACAAATAAAATATAACATAAAGAAAACTGAGCCCGGGAGGAATATACCTCGCCGTTTACCTCACAGTCTTCTATCTTATGACCCTCCCCTCCTGGACGTCGTGTGGGCGACAATCTACCAAGATGAGGAGTCTCCGAAAGGCCTTGAATCAATCTCACTTCTCCAAGCTTCTTCCCACCAACACAAACCTTAGCCTCCTAGGGTTGCTTACGCTGGCCACCACTACTTGCACCTTCTCTTTTGCGCCGCTGGGAGCCATCCTTCTCCAAGGGACCCTGACCACAAGAGAGTCAAGGGATGAGAGGATTGGAAGATGAAGAGGATGGAAGAAGAAACTGAGACGAACTCTTTCTTCCTCCCCAAAACCCTCGGCAACCACCTCTTCCCTTTTTCCTTTTCCCGCCGGCAAACCAAAAGGAAGAAGGGTCTTCCTCTACTTCGCCGGTGATCCTTGGATCCTGGAATTCGGCTGCTCAAGCCCAGATAGAGAGCTGAGGATGAGAAGCTAAAGAAACAAATTCTTCAAGCATTCCCCCTCCTCTAGTCTTCGGTGCCGCAACCTCCAAGATCAACCCTCACCATCGCCGGCCACCTCCCTTCTTGTTTGTTCCCGTGCGCCACAAAGGAGGAGACATCTCCTCCTTGTGTAGAGCCGACCACCAACAACAAAAGAAGAGGAGTTGTGAAGGAGGAAGAAGAAAGCTCTAAGCCTTCTCCTCCTTGTGTTGTCGTGACCTAGGGTGAGGGAGAGGGGAAGAGAGATTAGATTAAGGGAGAGAGAGGTAGGGGTTTATATTTATAGGGGATTAATTGGAAAAATTTTCCAATTAATTATGGATTGATTCCAAAATTTGTAGAGAATAATTCCTTTAATTAATCAAAGATTAATTCCTTAAATAATCAAAGATTATTCCCTCAATTAATCAGAGATTAATTCCTTAAATAACCAAAGATTATTCCTTCAATTAATCATAGATTAATTCCTTAAATAACCAAAGATTATTCCTTCAATTAATCATAGATTAATTCCTTAAATAACCGACCTTGTATCATGACTCCTATGGGGTATTTATTGGGCTAAGATAGGGGCCATGAGGAGGAGTTGGTTCTTGGCCCACTAATGGATCCAAAATCCGATCCATTAATGGTGATTCATTTCACTAAAGGATCCCATTGTACTTCCTCACCAACCCCATATTTTCATATGGGCTCCACATATTACGAGTCGTCCATCTCCCCGTGTTTAAGATATCGTATGCCTGATAATTAATTTAATTTACTGATAATTAAATTAATTATTTTCTTGATCCTTGATTAGTACCACTCAACCCTTTTATCATGCCGGACCATAGTCCACTTGCAATATTTGACATGACGATCTTTTTGAGCTCACCAAGGGGGCATCATCATGTTGGATCGAGAGAACCGATAGCGGGGGGGGGGGGGGGGGGTGAATATCGGAAAACGTTCGGATTTTAGAATTAGAGAAATTACGCAGCGGAATAAAAACAATCGCGAACACATGTAGTTTTACTTGGTTCAGAGCCTAGGTCGACTCCTACTCCAAGGCCCACGGTCGTTGACCGTTTTCTGCGGGCAATTCTATAAGTGCGCAATAATTCTTACAAAAAGATTACAATAGTAGTATAACAGAAATGAAATGACACTTCTTCGTTACCGACGTCCGGTATGGGATGTTTCTCGGAGCAGAGGGACGTCGTCAGCGCTTGTGTGTCGAGGTGGGAGGTTTTTGGAGCAAAGCGCAGGAGCAGAAGAACGTATCAACGTTGGAAGAAGTGTTATTCGAAGCCTTGGGGTCGAGGGCCCTTTTATAGGCCCTGGGGGCGCCCGGAACGTCGGGGGCGCCCCCCCATGTGTCGGCCGATTCGACTTTCACTCGGTCAGCTTCTGATCCCTTCAAACTCGGGATCAGATCTTGACCGGGGCGCCCGGGATGCTGGGGGCGCCCGGGTTGACCGGGTCTCCTTCTTATCCGTTGGCTTCGAGGGGATCTGTTCTGTTAGCTTCACCTGGGGGCGCCCAGGAGCAGTGGGGGCGCCCGGGAGCGCGGGGGCGCCCTACTCAGCTGTTGCCTCACTCCTTTGAGGCTCTCTGAGCTGCAGACACTTGTTCCTTCGGTCCTGCATCCAGGGTTAGTCCAAAACAACATAAAGTAATAATATTTAAGTTTTATACAGCCTTAGCTGTCTTGGTTCTGACTTTGATCTCCAAAATGGAGCCCTAGGTCGAACCGACGCCTACTGTTCCCTCGACGGGGAACGCGTCCTCACCTACTCCTCTCGGGAGAATGTACCTGATGCCAACCGGCTCCTCCGGTTGGACTTTTGCCTAGCGGTCCTTCGCCATGTCTTGGATACCAAGCTGTCCTTCACCCGGCGCCTAGTATTCCTTCGCCAGGTCTTCAGTCCCAAGCTGTCCTTCGCCTGGCGCCTAGCAGTCCTTCGCTAGGGCTTTAGTACCCTGTCATTCCTTCGCCAGTGCCTAGCAGTCCTTCGCTAGGACTTTTCCTGCACACTCGAGTAACATGTTAGATAACAAATAAGACTTAACTTTTGAACCCTTTTGCCATTATCAAAACTCAGGTTCGACTTGGGTGCTTTCTGCACCAACAATCTCCCCCTTTTTGATTTATGGCAATCCTGATTCAGAAAGTTAAGTTTAATCAGAGCAAGTAAAAATTAATTTTTGTTCCCTCCCCCTGGAAGGAATCTTCCCCTAGATTTTTCAAAAATTTATGGGGGTTTTGAAAATAAATTCTAAGTTTTAGAATGGATTTTTACTTAGAATAATTTCCAACAAACAATAATTTTGATTGTGTATTTTAAGTTTATATACTTAGAAAAATTAAGAAGGTTTTTGAAAACTTCAGTACTAAGGAAAATTTTGATGCCTTAAGCTTAAAGTACTCAAAACGTATTGAAAACTTTGAGTTAGTGAAATTTGAAAAACTTATGTACTTAGAAAAGTTTTTTTGAAAAGCTTAAGTACTTAGTAAAGTTTTTGAAAAGCTTAAGTACTTAGTAAAGTTTTTGAAAAGCTTAAGTACTTAGTAAATTTTGAAAGCTTAAGTACTTAGTAAATTTTGAAAGCTTAAGTAAATTTTGAAAAATTAAGTTTTGAAAAGATTTTGAACACTTAAGTTTTGAAGTACTTAGAAGGAAATAAGTTAAGTACTTTTTTTGAATAAAGGATAGAGTTTGAAATTTTAAATTTTGAAAAAAAAATTAAACTCTCCTTTCCTTTCTCTCCCCCTTTGCCATATATCAAAAACAAATATAGCAAAAATAGAATAACTGAATTGCATAAAAAAATAAATTGCATAATTTGCTGTACTGAACCAATTCATGAGAATTAAACCAAATCAGTTTCAATTTCCTCTTTTAGGGACCTGTCTAACCCAATTAGCTACTTACTAACTGTTATAAACAGTAGTTTTCGCTAGGGTTAGTCAAGTTAAGTGTTCTGTTCAAGTTAGATTTTCTAAACTTGACACTTAACTTGATTACTGTGTAAGTTGTATTTAGTGCCCCAATTACTGCAGATGCACTGACTTAAAGCATCTTGAATTAAGGCAAAGACCTAAGCATCTCAACCCTTTCTAGGTTATCAATCAAAAGTACCCTAAGATGGTTGTGAGATACTGGCTTCTAAGTCTATAGGTGCATGCAGTTCTAGGGTTAGGGCCTAGGCTAAGTCCATTTCGAAAAAACCCTAGTTTTGAAAGGGGATAGTTTTTACAATAAAACTAAAAAAAATTATTTTAAAACTTTTCAAAACTAAGTAAAAGCTGCTTTTGAAAGAAAAAAAAACTACTTTTAAAAATTGATTTTGAAATGAGTCAAGTAGTAAGAAAACCAAAGGTAGACTAACCCTATTCTACCAAGCATAATCAGGATCAGATATTCAAGTTAAATAACTAGTCAAACCAAATAGATTAACTGGTCAATCAAAGGTCCAGTAATAGTCAAACCATAGTCAAGTAGTAGTTACTTAGTACAATACTGAAATAGTCTAACTATGAAGAGGGACCAGGGTGGTCAGATGAGCCAGGCTGCCATGCTCTCAGTAGTGATCGTATCTCACTGTATCGTGCATCGTCCACCTCTCGATCAGCTCTACGAGGGTCCATCTGCTCGAGGTGGTAGGCCTCAACCTCCTCTCGGAGGCTGTGGATCTCCGTCTGCATCTGAGTGAAGCGCTGGTCGATGGTTGGTGGAGGCGGCTCGTCTATGTCTGCATCTGTGATAGCTAGTTTTGATAGGTTTATAAGTTGTTCGAGCAAACTTATTACATAGTTCTAGAGTCGGGAACCTAGGGTCGGGACTCGGTTCGGCACCCGGGTTCGCTTGATTAGCTCGGCGTTTTCTAATTTAAGAAACATGCATTTATAAGGAAGGAATTTAAGAAAATAATTCTAAATGCTTAAAAGAAATCATACCGGGGAGGCATGGTTGAGATTGAGGAAGCACAAGTGTCACTTGATCTTCTTGGAAGGAAGGAAGGGAGAAAGAATTGATCTTCTTGGTGTGGGAAGAAGAGGAGGTTCGGATGCCCTTTTATAGGCAAGTCATTGGGGTGCTCGGGAGCTCCCGGGCGCCCGGGACAGTGGTCACTGCCTTTGGCAGAGACTGGAGCTGGTTGGGGGCGCCCGGGATGGCCCGGGCGCCCGGTCTGGCTGAATTTGCAGCTTTTGCTACTTTGACTATCATGGGGGCGCCCGCGTGGTTCCGAGCGCCCTGGTCAAGGGTCAAGGCAGCTTTTGCCTTGAGAGAAGGTAAAGGCATGGGTGGGGGCGCCCGAGGAGTCACGGGCGCTCGGAGTGTGTAGTAAGTGTCAAATTTGATGTCTTGTCATTGTTTGACCGTGGCTTAATTGGTTTGACCATGATTTGACTGCTTTAACTATGGTTTGACTCTATTGGCCATGGTTTGACTATGTTGACCATGGTTTGACTATGTTGACCATGATTTGACTATGTTGACCATGATTTGACTATGTTGACCATGATTTGACCATGGTTTGACTACAGGATTAAACCATAATATAGGTATTAAGGAATTGAGTTTAATCTTACTGTCTCACTAAGTCTAGGGTTTTCAATCATGTTAGCCTTATAGGTTTTGTGAGACAGGTTTTGATAAAAGAATTTTTGAAAAACATGATTTATTTTGAGAAACTTAATTAATTTTGGAAATAATTGAATTAATTTAAAAATTGTTTGAATCTATACATAACTGAAAATTTGTGTTAGATTTAAATTTTACAAAGACTAATTTGAATTTGAATTTCAGAGATTGGCTTCCAGGTCTTGGCGAGGCACTAGGCCTTCTTTGGCCATAGCCTTATTGGATCATCAACCCTTTCCTTGACAAAGCCTTTCAATGAAATTTCATTTTCAAGATTATTCTTTGAAAAATTCTGGTCTAACTAGTTTGGGTCTTGGATCGGTAGCTTCGGCTAGTTTCACCAGTCTAAAGAGACCAAGTACACTTAATCTTATTAGAATTGGTTTCCCTAACGTACTATCATCTCATCTCCACCCAATACTATGTTGTTCAAATTTTAGTTAAGTTTGTTCAGTCCTTTGACTAACCATTCCTAAGTTTAAGCATGATAAATTGCAGGAATTTAAATAAACAATCAAGCAAGCAAATTTCAATCAAGAATTAAATTTTATCTAACAATAAGTATAGTTTTTAATTTGGCTCCCCCTGGACTAAAGCCACGGTAATGATTAGGCAAGATGTGAATCTTGTCCTTGGGGATCCAATACTGATTTGATCCAGTTGGTTGGTTCAGGCATAGTTTCGGTACCCATGCCTGAACTTTTGGTCTGGACTGGTTCAGTACAGCAAAGTAGGATCTTTGTCTAGATTTGGTTCTATAGCCTAGTCCGGATCGATTTAGAACCGATTTCTGTTTTTCAAGAATCATGTCAAGACCCTTGGAACCAGAATGAATCATTCTAATGCTGATCTAAGATCCTTAACCTGAGTTTTCAGGGAGGATTCTCTTTCTCAGTTTTTCAACTTGAGTAGAGTTCCTCTTGAACTTTCCTCGGTTAAGGGTTTAGAATCAGCTCCCTCTTTCAGGAGTTTTACTTCCTGTCGGAGGGATTCGATTCGGATTTTAGCTTTCGCCAAATCTCGAGAAAGATACGAAATTAGTTCATTTAATTGATATCTAGTAAATCCACTTACCTTGATTTCGCCATCTTCTGAAAAGGTCAGTCTGCCGTCGTCCTGTTCTGATTCTGACTCGGACTCGACTTTTTCTGAGGCGGTTAGTGCTAGCAGGTTCGACTGTGGGACCTCTTCTTCTTCAGAGGAGGAGGACTCGTCCCACGTTGCTTGAAGTGCCTTCTTCCTTCTATTCTTCTTGGTTTCCTTTAGGTTCGGACACTCCATCTTGTAGTGACCCTTCTTCTTGCACTCGAAGTAGGTCACGTTGGGCTTGTTCTTTTCGTTTGCGGGTTCAGCTGGTTCATCCCTTCTTCGGCTGACTTTCCGTTTGTTGGTTTGGTTCTTCAATTCTTTGTAGTAGTTTCTTGCCAGTCGGACCAGCTTTGGTCGATCTCCTTCTTCATCTTCTGTGTCTGAGTCTGAGTTAGACTCGGGTTCAGGTTGAGGCTTCTTCTTTGTTGTCCTACCAGTTTTACCTGCAACAAAGGCAATACTTTTCTCGGCCAAATTGCAGTTAGTCTGTTCGTGTAATTCTAATTTAGAGAACAATTCATCTAATTTTATTTTTGAAAGGTCCCTTGAAACCTTGTATGCATCTACCATAGATGCCCACAAGGTGTTTCTTGGGAAAGCATTTAAAGCGTACATTATTAGGTCACGGTTTTCTACCTTGTTGACCGATGGTGTGCAGTCCGTTCATCAGTTCTGGATTCGGGCGTGAAGCTGAG